>PQVD01000470.1:0-11717 GCA_003012265.1 Setaria equina | reverse complement strand
GTTTGTTTTCAGTTTCAGTAAATATTCCATTTGCAAGAGTGCAGTGTGAATAGCAAATGACCCAAATATAGCGTCACATATTTTTCATCGTATCAATTTGTCTTTGATATTTTCATTTGCATTTCATTTCCCTTTTTTTTTTTTTTTTTTTTTTTTTTTTACAAAGAGAACAAGTGCCATAACTTTATTATAATTTAAGCAAACATCAGAATAAAAAGAAAAAAAACAAATACATCGCGATAAGGGAAAAAAGTAACAAAAGAAAAAAAACAAGCATACAAGTTAGAAAAAGAAAATAATAATTACATATACAAATTGATTCAAATGTGATGCATATTGGAAACAACTTACTCTTGAAAACCTACTGAACAAATAATAGCAAAATCTGAATATACCTCAAAAGGTGGGAGCAGATGCACGCAATTAACTTTCACCTAATTCAAAGTCTATTTCTAATTAAAAAAAAGGAAAAAAATGAGAATAATTTGACAGGTCTCGTATATTATTACTATTGTATAGATGTAAGAAATTATCACGTGGAACCGGCGAAGATCGAAATAATGCGAGAGATGGAGAAAATTAACAAGTCAATTAATCTGACCATAGATTGATGATGATCAGCAATGTGTTTATTTGTAAAATATTTTGCTTCATAAAATTATTAGAAAAAAAAGTACATAACAACTGGAATGAACTGAAAATTCAAATATCAAGAATGCTGGATAGATAATTATCTTTTAACTTGTTTGAGAATTTTTATGGAGTTCTGAGCAGCATTTACCCAAATAAAAAGTATGTAAGTCAATGTATGATTTTAAACTAATTATTTTTTAAATTCTACAACAAACAGTACAGCATATCACTATAAAAGGATTTCGAGGTTTGCATTTTTTTTTTTCTTTTTTCTTTTTGTTCTGTATAAATCCCTAAGTCCATACCCACAGACTGTCCAATTATTTAAAAAGAAAAAAACAAATATCTTACAATTACAGCACCAAAAATTATAAAAGGAATCTATTTGACGGGAAAACGTTTCAAACAAAGAAGCAAAATAAGGAAATAGGATTTAAAAAAAAAGATACTGAGTGAGGGTATTTTGGAAGAAATACCGGAAAGAGTAATACGAAAAACATAAAAATGACAAAGATGAAAAAAGAGAGCTTTGAAAGGAGAAAAAAATTTTATGCAAATGGAAAGCGAAAACTGAAATGGAGGCATTAATCAACACCGAAAGCACACAGAAATAAAAATAATGAGCCAAAACTAACAAATATAATTTCATACAGACAGTGAAATTTTTAGAAATGACTAATTTTGATCGAAACAAAATGGTCTGTTACAACGGATGAAGTGTCTTTATCCAATGCCACTTGATCCCACTGCTGTCCAGTACCAGATTTTAAAGCTAATGACCAATTCTCACTACTGTTTGACACAGAATGAGGTAATCTAAAAATCTGTTACTAATTCAAAACAAGCGCAAACATCATCACTAGAATGGCTCAGTGTTGTTGGTCATAAGATAATAAGATCAGTGTTGCTCATACTTCAATCTAATTAAAGAGCGTACAAAACCTAGAATACTATGATATCTAAATAACACATTTAACGAGCACTTGAAAACCTTTAATTTTTTTTAATCAAAATTTCAAAGGAAGCATCATAATAACTGAAGTGAGAAAGAATTCTGACAAGGAAATAAGAGCTAGTTTAAGAAAAAGTTCCCTTTCTATTGAATAGAATACAAACATATAATTGAAAAACTACCGTAATTCAACTGGAACATTGAACTGCAAATCTTGCGGCCCACACATCACTAATGGACTCATCAAACTCTCACCCCGACTTTCATCAAGTGGTGGTCGATTTCCAACATCATTTGCTCGGCAAACTTTCACATATATTTCTTGTTGGACCTGAAATAAAATAACGTTTCCTTTAGTTACAAAAAAAAATCCCAAAAATTTCCAGAAAAAATTAACAAATTCGAAAAGAACAATAATTATTAAATGAGTAAACGTAAAATAAATCGAGTACTGAACATTCCGAAATAAAAATAAAATACTGTACGATAAAGTTTAAAATAATATTCAAATTAGACAAACTTACTCCCTCACTAATTGCCCCTTCAGGAATAATCAATGAAACACCGGTTTTTGGACAGCTCAATCTACCACCACGAACATCTATTACTCCTGTCGCGTGCTCAATAACCGTAGCGTTGGAATCGGGACTTGTTACAGTTTCTTCAGTAATACCGCTACCTCCACTAATTATGCGATCAGTAGGAGCATTCAAGTCAGTCGTTCCGGATGTGTATGACAGTCGTACAGCTGAACTATCAGCAGCAGCAGCAGCAGCATCACTACTACGCATCGTCTCATTATTCTCGCTAAATGTGATTTGATTATAATTTTGAGGAATTTCAAAACATTTGAATCTTTCAAGAATTCAAAGTGAAGCATACAAAAGAAAAGCACAACATTCCAGAGATTCCAGAACAAGAACACCTCTACACCAAAGATTAAATTTCTTCTTATTATAGAGATCTTTTTTTTTCTTTTTTCAGCTTCTCCATTAGGTATTGAAAACAAAAATCATTTCAATACCTCGAAATCACTAAACTTTCATTAGGCAACGATGACGTTGCGAAATTTGATGCATGGTAAGGTGAGTTACCATGAGGTACTTGAGATGGTGAGTTTTGTTTTTTCTCAGTTTGGTTATTAACCCATCGGTCCCTGAAATAGATAAAGTATTCATAAAATGCAATGCATAACAATGTCTACAAAAAATTTTTAAATTAATAATTTGAATCCAAAATTTCATCAAAAATCATTTTCTCGCAAAAAAAAAAAAAAACATATGCGCTGTAACAGCATACAGCATATTCCCAAAACCCTTCCTTAGATAACCCCATAAATCCACCATTAATTTCTGCATAACCTCTTTTCCTTTTCGCTCAGCTGGATTATCTCGGAAGTAGATAATCTAAATTCCAATAATTATAACCAGTAATTGCGCGTAAAATTGTCATGTATTAATAGTTTATTTCTCATGATATAAAAAGTTAAACACAAACTACCTCGTTAGATGATCATAAAACAATCCTGTACGTCCTGAATGTGTTATTTCCCGTCCACCAATTATGGGATTACTACCAACACATGATGATGAACTGTCAGGATTATCAAAATGGCTGCCTCGCATAGCTTCCTGTGTACTATCAACTGGATAATCGTCAGTACTTTCAGTCAAAACCTACATAAAAATAAAGCTCTTGTTATATAGCATAAAACAAACCAACAATATTTCTTTTGCATAGAACGTAATTATCTGACAATTTAATAAAATATTTAAAAGTCTTACAAGTGAGAAAAGAAACCTGTTTCACATCATAGAAGCCAGCTTGCACCGGCATAGCAGTGGCAACATTGGTACTTGCAGTTCCAGAAGTAGTAGCATGGTTGACTCGACGACTGTTGCTAATGTCTGCAATGACGTTTGTAGTCGTTGTATTACTGTTACTGCTACTACTAGTACTAGCTGGTACCACAGAAGATATGGTACCACCATGTGTTGTTACAGCTGGATGTCCTGGAAAATTGACGGGCGATCGTGGTGGTGACACTTTAAGTGGTAATTTTTGAGGGCTCCGCATAAGACGTGGTGAATCAGGTTGTGCCAGATTTCGCTGTCGTTGTTGCCGTTGAAGAGTAGGTGAATGCTGCTGCAGAACGGTAGACTGAGACACAACAGACTTTGTTAGTAAGGTTTGTGGTTGATGTGAAGATCGATTAGAATTGTTAGTGGTGACGACCAGATTAGATGATGATGATTCCTTTGTAGCTGTTGCCGTTGTTGGAAAAGTATCCACACCGTGACTGTTATGTCGACGGGGTAACGTAGCCCACGGCATCAGCGCTGTATGCGGCATATCAAAATAGTAATTACGGTGAAATGGTGACTGATGTGCGACGGGGTTAGAAAGTTGCACACGTGAGGAATACTGTGACAAAGGCTCACACGGATGAATGTTATGATAGAAACTGCCTCTTGGTGCTAACATTCCGGCTGAAGAAGCAGTAACAGATGGTGATGGCGGCGGTGGATAATTTGCCAAATGTGACTGAACTGGTCGAAATGGTCGTGGATACTGACTGTCGTATCCACTTAGATGAGAATCGAAACCGGATCTGTAATTTAATGCATCCTTTATAAATTCTAAATGCTAATGAGCTAGAATCACTTTACAAGAATTCCAAAACAAGCTAGAAATTTCTATACGGGTTAATGTAGAAATTAACTTACTTCGCAGGTGAATCACCGCTTTCTAGTTGCAATTGTGACCTTGTGAAATACTCATTGGTTGAGTAGTCCTAAAAAACAGTTGATTTTTAATAAATGTCTAAACCAGACATTTGGAAGAGGAATGCCAAAGTAGGTAGTGCGTGTATTATCTTCCAAACACATTACACTATAATTCAATAAAATGGAATGACTGAATATTAAAAACAAAATATTACTTCCATATATTCCTATCATAATATTTATAAGTTCTAGAAAGTAAAAACTTCACCCCTTTCAACGAATCCACATCCGAATCACTTTGGTTTTGAAAACTGTGCATAGGTAGCAATATGACATCATTCAGATTGGTGAGAGGTCGAAATTCTGGCATCCATACTCGACGGTCTTGTAAATGAGCTATCAATTGCAACAGCGCCTCAAACCAACCATCTTCTTTGGTTGCATCCAGTGTTGCTTGAAATTTCATATTCAAAATTTTATTTGCGATTTAATCCCCTCCCTCTCAAAAAGAAAAAAAAAATCAAACTCTAATATAAAACAGAATTCAGTATTTTGAAAACGTGCTCCAACAGCTTGAGACACTGTAACTAATGTGCAGATATTTAAATGGAATATTTAGTTAGTTTATCTGTTCTGCTTATATGCTCTACTTGAAATTGCTTAATTTCAACTTACCCGTCAAAAGATAGGAATAGTGCTTTTTAATTTTGTGTGCTTGTTCAACGAGTTTTTTGGAAGAAATGGCCGGCGCACCAGCCTTATTTCTTAGTTCACGTATTCTACTTCGACTTTCAACATCGATGAAAATAACAATTGGTGCATATTGCGCAAGTTGCAAACGCTCCACTGATCCTGGACTAACATCCAATACACAATGCTGGAACAGTAATAGATTGTATACAATGCGTAGAACTTTTCTTATAACAGCTCCGGAAAATAAGAATTCTAGCATAACTTTCAATCAGTTTTTTAAAAAGGGTTTAGAAGTGCTCTCAAAATTTCAATTTTTATTGGTCTCTACTTTATTTGTTGCGATAACGGCATCGATCGCACTCAATCGTACAATACTTTCATCAATAACACTCGCAAAACGAAGAGCAAAATTGGTTAATAATCGCTGCCGAGCAACATCTGCTAATGGACCGAAAAGTACCAAAGGCCTGGAAATTCAGTAACTATCATCTATGATTTCAAAATATGAGCAAATTTTCAGATAATTATTAATTCATTGTCACTGCGAGAAGAATCTAAAGATGAATGTCAAGAAAAAGTTGCCTGAACAATAATTAGAGCTATCCGTTAACTCATCTTAACTTTTAGATCCTAACTAACCTCTGGAATTGTGGATGCCTCAGTGTAACTCGTTCGTAAGCAGGGAAGGCCATATCACAGGTGTTCTCAAAGGTTACATCATCAACTACATTCTTTGTCAATGATTTAGTCCGCCGTTCTTTCAATTTCCGACGGAAAAAAGTAGATCGACCGAATGTTGATGTTTCGGCACGTGCTGCCTTTGCTAATTTTTCGGCTCTAAAAGAAAACAACTTGCGAATTTACTTGACCTGAAAATTTTGAATTCTGTTCAGCACTTATGATACATGATTTTGCAGTGGAGCGAGTACTCGTCATAACAGGGAATGCATATATCACTCGTCATAACAGGGAATGCATATATCAAATAAGCTATCTACAGCGCTTACAAAACTACTTCGGAATCGATCTCGATCAAACAACAGCTTCGCATTTAACAAATAACTCTAGATTCTAGAACATTTTTACCAAAATATTTAAAAGCTCCAGTGTAAAACTTTTAATCTCTCACGTTTCCAAGTTTGGTATAACGCCTTTGTTACTATCATTCTGATCATAGTTGCCGTTTTCAGCAGCAGAATAAACGCGTGTAGCTTGCCAAAAGCCAACTGTGCCACCAAATAGTGTATCTGTGATATGAAAAATATCACCGTTATGAAATGATAATTCCAGCTGATTGGACGATCTTTGATGAGCAAAGTGGGTTCTGCAAACACATTTTTGATTCACTTCCCAATCACTCTATACCATTCCAGAATCAATGAATATCGGAGTTTTTGGGCGATAGGACTGCGAAAATACTTAACAGAAAGAGACCAAAGTTTTTTGTTGATATGACTTGGACTGCTGTGAAACTTGACGGTTAAAAATAATTTATTATTACTGAAGCTTTAGATTATGGAGTCATAGAGAGGGAAACAGAAGAATTACTAATTTAAGTCAAACCTAATATAGAAATTATCGCCTAATGGGCCACTTCGGATCCTTTCAAAATCGGCAGCGGCATACTCCACCTTGATTGTCACATCATCCTGCAGTGCCAGCAAGTGACGAACAGCCTGAAATATTTGAAGATATGGAAATAGATAGAATCATTTAAGCAAATTTTATCTGCAAAAAGAAGTAAAATAAAGCATTGGAACTGTAAAAACAAAAAAAAAAAAAAAAAAAGACCGAATTAATGTTTACTTTAAGAGTACTCAAAAATGATGAATCTCTGTGCAGCAGAATGCAAAAATATATACCTCTTCCCGAGTAACTCCAATCATTGACTTTTCATTAACGGATAAAATCCGATCCCCTGACTTGATGGCATGTACTGCAGCAGGTGAATCTTCCTGAACAGCAGATACGAATATACCAACCTGATTCCCACCAATTACACGGACTCCCAGACTACCTGGAATAAAACTCGAATTCTCATTTCCGAACTGCTTTGATTTAAATGCATAAAAGTTTTTTCTCTGTTGGAATTTTTGGATTTAAGCCAAATGAATACAGGTGTATTTCTAAGAAAGAACTCTCAAATTTTTGCTCTGTAGGAAAAGGAAGCAATTTGGCCTCAGCGAAATAAGGAAATCAGACGAAATTTAAAAAAAAAAAAAACCCTCACAACAAGCATACCTCCAATTTTTCGGAAGCGAACTGTTCTAACGCCAAGTTCACTTTGACTACTTTGACTGTTAGCAGTACTTCCATTTCTTCGATGAAAATCTCCATAGTCAATTGACTGCCGTTCACTTTGAGACCACCTGGAAATTACTGCATCAGTTTAATGAAAAAACTTTCGAGATGTTAAAGAGATTCAAGTGGCTCCAGTTTTAATTTCATAGTGGTTTATATTTTATGATTGCAAAGTGGTTTGAATTTAAATGCAGCATTTGTAACTTGTAAAAAGAACAGGAAAAAATTGTTTAGGGAAGAATGCTAGAATACTAATCCACTTTGTGGAATAACTGAACACTTAAAACTATATCTTCTTTAAAACAGAAAGTAACCTAGCATTTGATGTTGCCGATGTATTGGCATACTCGAGTGATGAACGTGGCGCTAAACTTTGGTGCAAATTATGCATCGGTGACGGACTATGTCGCGGTGTTCCCGATACTGAGCCTAATCGCTCATAAACTGTATTTTGACTTGGCCATCTGCAAATATTTCCAGTTGTAAAATATCCGGATAATCCAATTTTTAACTGTTCAAGTAAGTACGGTGACCAATGCATCAAGAATTTTGCAATTTTAACAAGTTAATTAGAAAAATAAAAATTAGAAAGAATGAAGAGATATACACTAACAAATAAACGAAGGTATAGTTTTTAAATGAATTTCTTTTCCTACTAATATAGCCATTATTATTCTACTATGCATATATCTTATCAATTTCTATTTTATCAATTACAGCACACTGCGTACTCATTTTAATGGATAATTGAAATAGTTAAATTCGCTAGAATTCTTTTGCAAAGCGCACAATTTCTGCAACTTAAATTTGCTCAATTGTTTGGAAAAGTTTGTTTTTAGCAAGTTTTTGTCTTTTGTACATTTCACATTTTCGATGCTCACCTACTGCTATCTCGTCGTACATCACGTTGAACGACAAGAGAAAGCTTTTCACGACTTTTCGAAAGCCATTTGGTCGCTTCCTCAATTGTAATACCTTCTACGGATTGACCATTTATCCTGAGTATTGTATCACCTTCACGTAAACCGGGATCTTTTTCAGCTAGCTTACGATTTGTGATTTCTTTAATGTAGAATTTACAACCAAGGATGATACCAAAATCTGAAAGGAAAAAAAAAACCTGAGATTTAGGTTTTAAAAAAAAAATCCAAAAACAAATAATGAAAGGAATAAGTGAGGATACATCAGAAAAATTGGAATTTGCAAACAAAACAGATAAAACTTATGGTTGAATATTTTCCTGGAACAGTCGTAAAAAAAGTAAAAATAAGCAAACAAATACAAAACTAAACAGACAAAAGAATAAATTAGCAAACAACAGAAAATCTTCGAGTTCTATGTGATAAATCATTATAGTAATTTGAATATTGGAATAAAAATTAATGGATCGTATTCATTCACGACGAACTCATGCTTACCAATTCTTCAAATAAATTCCTTTTATTCCATTGTCAGTTTGTTTAAAATGTAAAAACTCAATTCGTCTTTTTTTTTTTTAAATAATATTTTGCGTATTTTTTTCCTTTCTTTTTTTTTTTTTTTTTGTTTATTTGCCGCTTTTGCATAGCATTTCTCAATTTTCGGAAATACATCGTAAATTTTACACCATAATTTGCCTTTCACTGCTACTAACCCACATTTGTTGGACAAGCGGTAAATCAACCGAAAACTAGCTAAAAAGTTTTCGTTTAAATTGAAATGATTCTCTCAACAAACAATTGCCACAGGAAGAGGAGCAATGAAAAGCTTTTGAACAAACATTTTCAAAATTGCAAACAACAATAACTTCTGCTAAATTCACAAATATTCTTTTTTTTTTTTCCCAGAGAACGAATGATCACGGATTAACTCTTCCACACTGGGGTTAGTTACAAAAGTCTCATTTCACTCTTCAAAATGCACACATTTCGGGAATATTCACAGTTAAGATTAAAGATTTTTGGCAAAAGAAAAAAGAAAATGATTGATAAGAAATAAGTTCTGAATAAGTTAAGTGTCTTATAAATAACTTTTAGTTTTCTGTTACCTCTGGAAAAAAAAAGAAAAAAAAAGCTCTTTGAATGAAAGATTTATTCATCTTATAACTAGTGCAAATTTTATAAAAGTTGATAAATTTTGGGTCAACATCTATGAATGAGTCATACCAAAAATATTTCAATTACAAAAAATTGCGAAAAAAAAGACAGCACATGAATGAATTTAAATTTAATTTAAAATTATTTAGATTTCAGTTATTTATGCTATTCAGCTGTTGTCTACTTTGTAGTGTATTTTTATTTAATGATCATATACAGGATCCTTCTCATCTATACCAAAAACTAAACTCAGTTTAACTAAGTCATCTTACAAGTAACTTCAAATTTCATCTTTTTCCTACCACTATAAAACTATTACAGTTCAATGAACAGAAAAGAAAGAAGATCTTATCTCATTCAACGTTAGCAGAGCATTTAAAATAATTTCGCTCAGTGAACAATGTGTTGTTGTATCGGACTGTCTTTATCTGCAAATTCTAATCTTCGCACTGATATCAGTAACAGTCCCGAAATAAAGATAAGTGATGAGTTCCGGAAGTCACAGCGATTACTAACAGTCACTTTCAACTTTTAAAATGTAAAACCTAAAAATTTATTCTCGTTACCTTCTTTTTTTCGAGATTTTGATAAAGTGAACTTCAATGTACGCTGCTCATATTCAATAAGTGGCACTGGTACTCGTCGCTTTACAATCTGTAAAAATTTTCATGAAAAAAAAAAAAAAAACTATATTCAATTGCTAGGTGAAGAAAGTAAGCAAAATGAATAAATGAAGATAAACAATTGCATGATAAGAGTGAAATTTCTGGGAAGTTTACTTTAAAATTTACTGGTGAATTTATTGGGTACTCAAATAAAACAAATCTTCCGGCGCTTCCTCTTTTTTTTTTCCTCATAATAGAATTAATTAAGACTTCATTTGTTTAATTACGAGTAACGGTTCATATGAATGATGAAAAATTGACCATATTTAATTGCTGCGATTCTTTCATAATCCTTACTGCTTCCGCGTAATCGGCCCTCTCGAGTGGTACACCGTTTGCAGACAATATACAATCGTTTACTCTACAAACGATACCTTGATAAAAATAATGCATTTTTTCTGCTACTACTCATCATCACTCATTTACCTATTTAGTTCACCATGTCATCCTCGTTATGTCACATCTTAGGAAGAAGGAAAAGAGGTTGACATATCTGGATGGATAGGATTACAGGACATCACACTCTATATGCACAAACTATTCTTCCTCCTCTTAGATTATCGGCAATTTGAATCGCTAATTATCATATTCAAAATTCTGAAGACTTTAATTTGAATTGCCGTTGATAAATCATATCGTACTATAAGATGTCTCAGGGTGAGCTTTCTTAAAGTTTTTCCTGCTACTTTTGGAAGATCTGTTGCTGAAACGAAAAAAAAAAATCACTATTCACAATGATTTTATTTTTAATTCATTAATCAGAATAAAAAGATAGCCCCTGGATGATTTATATTCACTTATATCATCATTTTTTAATTTTTAAAAGAAAAAAAAAAACAGGAAAAATATTGGATGTAGTTTGGATATTAAACTGTGAAAAAAAAAAAAAAGTAGGGAAACCAACGGAAACGTCTCTCACCCTTTTGTATGACATGAGCTTAATCTGTGTCCTTTCTGAACCAAAAACACTACTATACAAATATTTCCATTAAAAAAAAAATTGTTGAAAAATAAATTTTCTACGATTTAGACAAAGTGTTACAGTCATAGTGGCATAGAGAGGCTCTTCTTAGCAGTAGATAACTAATGTGACAGAAAGTGATCATATCAGCATCTAAAGAGAAAAGATGGAAGTGAATAAAAATTTTAAATAGACAGAAAAAAAAGAAAATGAATGAAATGAAATAAATGAGAAAGCAAACAGCAAAGGATGAATGAATTGAGGAGAAATTCAAAAATTACCAAAAATTGCTGTCTGAAGATTAAAAGAGGTAATCTAGTACTAATTGCTTCCGTTGTCAGCCTTTCATTTCTATAGCATTTTAATTAACCTTTTCTTCAACAAGAGAAAACTTTGATCTTTCACTTAAGATAGGTTCTTTTTTTTTTCTTAATTCTAATTAAAAAATAAAGATAATGAAAGTGGAAATGATGAGAAGAATTGTCAGTGAGTTTATAGAACATTTGAATAAGATAAAAGCTTAAAAAACGTTAATGATAAAAATTATAAATAGCTTAGGTTAGCAAGTTTAGAGAAAATAACGAAAAGAGTGTAGACAAATTTCAAAAATTAAAAAAAAAAAAATGAGATGGAAATTATTTATTTATAAATTCCTTTTCTGAGATTGGAAAGAAAGGAAGAAATCATTGAACTTAAGCAAAAAAAAGAAAA
>PQVD01000469.1:0-29226 GCA_003012265.1 Setaria equina | reverse complement strand
TTTTTTTTTTTTTAATATTCAGAATTTTGAACTTCTGGAAGAGCGGAAGAGTATTTTGCATTAGCTCTGAAGAGTATATTTTGTTATCTGTTGTGCAAGGATTTGAAATGGAATTCCATCTTAAATTTGAAAGAGCCTTTCAGATAAAATATTCTCAATTTCCCGTTAGTGCTTTTTAAGATTTCGTTTGAGGTGCTGTCATTGAAGCAATAGCCTTCCTATTCCTTATTACACAGATTCTTTTCCAGTCCGATTCTGATTGCCTTAGAACATTCAACATTCTCTTTCTATCTTTTAGATTTCTGATTCAATATTCTGCTCCAGATCATAAATTTAATGAAGATTAACGTCCCTTTGATAGTTAACCAGTCTGTTTCGTAGCTGGGATAGAAAGGGTCATAGTGTTATCGTGATATCCCCGCAAGGACCATGTCATGCTAAACTGTGAAATTTTCGTGTTCGTTTTGGTGCTTTTTTTCTAGGTTCAGACTTGTTGGACTGGTCATTCTGTACTGCGTTGGGGCGATAAACTACTGTTAAGGATTGATTGGGAAGGAAACGGTCCTGTAACTTTTCTTAATTAAACTTCACCTTTAAAAGGTTACATTCGAAAGAATTACACATTTATGAACTACTAACATCTTTTAGCAACCTTTTTTATCCATTTTCGGGCTAATTTTACAGGCATGTAATTCAAAGTTATATCCTTCTACATCGCTTGAGATGCAAAACTAATATATTTTGCTGTAAGGAAAATATTAGCTTTTTTGGGAGAATTGTTTTACTTTGTATATGCAAAATTCGTATTTGTTTAAAAATCCATATCATCGCCTATACATCAATAAAGTTATCTCTAAAACTCAAAGTCGGACTTAAATTGCTATGAAACCAAGGGTTCAAACATGTCATGTTCATCTGTTCGTAGTGTGGTGAGAGCGCAGCTTTCTAGTTTGGTCCCATGCGTTTAAACCTATGTCATTAGGTGCTATATTCTAGAGGTATTTCTCATGAATTTGTCAATAGGCAAGTGTAGATATGAGAATCAATGTTTAATCTATTCTTATCTCACAAGGAATTTCCAGTCTCAGTGCAGTAACGTTTAACCTTGTTTAAATCTTACATTTGTAGATTTTTCTTATTACTTTGCAGGAAAAATAGTAATATTTAGTTCATATACTTGTGCTATTTATGTACAATAGGTTGTTTCAGTTCCAAGAATTTTAAGGATTGAGTACCATTTGAAATGTCTTCCAGCTCATTTAATGCTTGACGATTTAGTTCACTTTCCTAGCTCTTCCTTTTCCATTTGTTGATTGAAGTTATCATACTTAAGTGACCATTTTTGGACTGTTTTTTTCACCCAGCTTCTTTTGCAAAAACTTATATTATTGTTGTCCCCGAAATCTTTTAAATTCTCTGTATTTGACGAAATAACTCTTTCTTCACGGTGGATCATAAATAATTACCTTTAACCTAGTGTAAATTAAATACCACGTAAGGTAGACGTAAAACATAAAGTGGTAATGCTTAATTATAATGAATTTCAGTGCTAAGTCCGGAAAGCCCTCCATTATTCTGCACACTTAAGAAACCATACAACCTATTTTCAGAAAGAATTTTTTTACGGAATGGCTTATTTCTCAATTTTTTTCCTCAATCGCATCCATTTTTGTTGTAATAAAGCTGTTTTCAACTTTAACTTGCTGTTTACTAAGAACATTTTTAACCTTCTCTATGCATACTATTAATCGTATACGGATAAGTTGCGTTTATCATAAGAAAATTTGGCCATTTCTGAAGCAAAGTTTAATTCCGTATTTCATACAAATATTTTTGTTTTATATAGATATATTTCAATTTTTAGCAAGAGAAAATACGTTTAAAATGATCCGTGGAGGTGGTGCAGCACCAATTATTGTGCTTAGTCAAAACACAACCAGAGAAAGCGGCCATCAGGTGCAAACTGGTAATATTGGTGCCGCCAAGGTATGATTTCTTATCTTTAGATTTTTACCATTAACTTCTAGCAGTTGTATGGTATAAAGCATCTTTGTTGGTTTCCTGGTAATATGATCACCCCTCTCTCCATGCTGTCAGGTCATTACTATTGTCATCCGTATGTTCAGTGTTGATGTCCCCATCGATCGGACACTATCACAATATTCCATAACATCAGTAATTTCGTCAAATCATCCCGTTATGCCTGCTAACCTGCTAAACTGTCTTTATTAATATTACTTTGAAAGCAAATATGCTCCTGTCCGTTTGTCCTGGAAACATTTCAGCTTTATAACATAAATAAAGGAAAAGTGGGTGCTTCTCGTAGATGTCGATTTAGGTTAAACAAATCCGCCTCATTTTTTACTTTTTGTGTCGAAAATATCGATCCTCCATGTATTTCCGAAGAATTGTTCATGTCTTTAAGGTTAATGGTTGTTTCATATCTTTAAAGTTAATGATTGTATTTTAGACTATTGCTGATGTTATTCGTACAAGTTTGGGTCCGCGTGCAATGTTGAAAATGCTGATGGATCCAATGGGAGGTATGCTTGTGCTATATCCTGAAAGGGAAAAACTAAATTTCTTTATTCCATAACTTTATATGTGTTTTTACTAAGGGATTAGTAATTTATAGATATTAACCACGTCTGATGCAGTTTCATTACTTCCAGTGTTATGTGGTTTACTTACCAGATGCTTGCAGGTATAGTTATTACAAATGATGGCAATGCAATTTTGCGCGAAATTACTGTAAAACATCCAGCGGCAAAGTCAATCATTGAAATAGCTCGTACACAAGATGAAGAAACTGGTGATGGAACTACCTCGGTCATAATTCTAGCTGGTGAAGTGATGTCACAGGCACAGCAATTTTTGGATCAGAACATTCATCCAACTATTATTATTCAGGTGATTTATTGTCAGTCGCAGAAGTATCAATTTCACAACTTTGAACAATTTTGAAGATTTACGAGTTCGGAAATTTTGAATATCAGATTCAAGTAAAGAATAAAGTTATATTTAGGCTTATCGGATGGCTTTGGAAGATATGATTGTCCTCGTCGAGGAAAAATTCAGGTTATTATATAACTAGAAATTTAAATGAAATGCATCACCAAATCGTTTAATTAAATTTAGGGTTCCGATTTACGCTTTTCATTTTATTAGGATGTAGTATTTGTTTGTTTAAGATCCCAAAGGCGGATTTGTCTTGCTTTTTCTGTTCCATTTTACGTTTATATAATTATTTGGAAGTTTCCAAAATTCGTAATTTTCTTATCATCTGAAATCACTTCTAAAATGTAATTGTCTTTAAGCAAGCAGATTGACGTAAACAACGAGGAAGAAGTAGCTTCTGTTGTTAAATCATGTTTGGGTACAAAAATGTTATCAAAATGGATGGATGTAGCTGTCAACATAGCATTAAATGCAGTTAAAACTGTTAGGATTATCGAACATGGTCATCAGGAAATCGACATCAAGCGTTATTGCCGTATTGAAAAGGTGTTAAATCACTATTATTCCTAGACAGGGCATTAGCTTTTCTTAGTTTTTTTTTAGGTTATGGTCCTAATAGAAGCAAGGGTCAATATGTATTGCTCATTAACAAAAACATCTGAGTAATTATTTGCTTCGAGTAAGCAAATGTTTGCCAATTTCCAGATACCAGGTGGACGGATTGAAAATTGTCAAGTGATAAAAGGAGTGGTACTAAACAAAGATGTGACTCATGCAAAAATGTTTCGTCGGAAGGAAAAACCACGTATTGTACTGCTTGACTGTAACCTTGAATATAAAAAAGGAGAAAGTCAAATGTCACTGGAAATCATGAAGGAAGAAGATTTTAGCAAAGTCTTAGAACAAGTATGTTATTGTTTTAATTCAGTTTTTCCCTCAAACAACTCTAATATTTGACTTAGGTTAAAGAACTTTGGAAGGATATTTGCTTATGACTAAGACATAACGACCCGTAACAACTTAGGACATTCATCAATGCAGAAGATGAAATATAAAATCTTATTTCGAATTTCATTCCATTTTGTTTTCAGGACAGTAAAAGTCATTATTATAGATAAATGGAACACTTAGAAGGATTATTTTAATAGAAAAGGATGGTTTAGATTTAGGGTTTTTTTTTTTTTGTTGGAAAAGTAATTGTTTTCTATTCAAAGATAAGGCTGTAATCGAATTTTTCTTACTTCTTAGGAAGAAATGGCCATCCATAAAATGTGTAACGACATAATAGCCGTTAAACCGGATATTGTTTTCACGGAGAAAGGTGTATCTGATTTGGCTCAACATTTCCTTCTAAAGGCGGGCATAACAGCAATTAGACGTTTGAAAAAAACTGATAACAACAGATTAGCGCGGTAAGATATTTTTGATAAAAGAGGTGGTTTTATTTTTCAAATTTAGCTGCTTTTGTTAATTGTATTCACAGAAACACGTGTAAGCTTGAGTGAAGAAATGACGAAAAATTGTAATTATGAAACTTGTTCCATACGGCGGAAGATTATCATGAATTGTTGCAAGCCTCTATTCCCTGGCTGATTCTTCCTATAATGTTTACTTTATTTTAGTGTTACTGGTGCTACGATTGTCAACGATACACAAGATCTTCGTGAAGAAGATGTTGGCACGAATGCTGATTTGTTCGAAATTAAAAAAATCGGTGACGAATACTATACCTACGTCACTTCCGAAAAAGCCACTGCCGCAACCGTGGTTTTGCGAGGTCCAAGCAAGGTAGTGTTGAAAGATTTTTAAAAGAGAAGAACGTGTATTCCCAGATTTATTTTTTGTATCGATCTCTCAGTTTCACACCTTCAATTAGAGAATGCAAAATCTCACCGTTGGAAGTATCCATCTTTTTGTTACGACATATCTCATATACAACACTCAATTTTTGTTTTCCAAAAAAGTATCGATCATATTAGCGTATTACGTGGAAACCATTGTGTTTTCTAATATAAACCTATAGAACAGTCATGGTTAGCAATGTGAATTACTAATTTTAATAATTCAGGCTTTAATTTGAAGTATTTAAACTTAAGTAGTTCAATTGATCATTATCTGAGTAGTTTTACTAAATAAATACTCGATTTTAAATATATGGGTTAATTTCCTACTAATCATGAGTTGAAAGTTACCTTTTCGTCACAACTCACTTGAACTCTTCATAACTTCATTGCGGTGTTTTTAGTTTTCTGGCACACTTTATTGTTGAGCGTTACTGATTTTGTAACTAGGCTTTTCTTTTTTTGATTTTAGGACATTATCAATGAATTGGAACGAAACCTTCAAGATGCATTAAATGTAGTTCGCAGTATCATGGTGAATCCACGCCTTGTTCCAGGTGGTGGTGCCTTAGAGATGGCATTAGCTCAGGTTAAATTTTACATAGCAATTTTCTTCGGGTGTCTTGTTAACCGTTTTTTTTTTCATTTTTTTTTTTTTTCTACAGTTGAATGGGATAGATGTTCTGAAGTAAATTGAATTTTCGATAGAACAGCTTCCAATCATTTGACAACATGTTTATCATTTTTTAAGTTCCAATCTTAGATGATTGCATCCTACCAGTGATTTCTATTGGTAGAGTTCAAGTTAATGCTTGCCACATCTTTCTCAAAATTTTTGCAGGCCCTAAACGAGAAAGGCAAATCAATTGAGGGTGTGCGTCAGTGGCCATATAAGGCAGCTGCTCACGCTCTTGAAGTCATCCCAAGGACGTTGGTTCAGAATTGCGGTGGCTCAACAATTAGACAACTAACAGCTTTGAGAGCAAAACATGCTCAAGCTGCCAGTAATTGGACCTGGGGAATTAATGGATGCACCGGTCAACTAGTAAGTTGTTACATTTCCTAGATAAATTTTCAGAATTATATTCTGCTCAGCATATAGTTTTTTTTTTTTTTTTTTCACCATTCTTTATCAGCAAGTAATCAAAGCTACCAGTGGAACACACTTTTAGTTGGGCAGTTGCTGAATTTATTCAAATTTCGCAAATCTTTAAATGGTTTTATGGATTGCGATTAGTAGAATCAACTTTAAAACATGACATATCCTTTATCAATTAGTGTATACTCTTGTAATTAGTAATTGAAACTTTTTCAGGCTGATATGACTGAATTGAATGTTTGGGATCCGATATCGGTTCGCCTGCAGGTTTTGAAAACAGCAATTGAAACATCGGTAATGTTGCTGCGAATCGATGATATCGTTTCAGGGACGAAAAAGCGTGATGGCACAGGTTCCAGTGGTACAAATGCCGCTGTTGAATCCTAAATCGTTTTTTTTACTCAGCCTCACTTTGTTGCCGTTTTGAAAATCCAAATTTATTAGCAATTTTACTATCTTTCTCAGATCTCTCACAGAAGTATTTCATACCACAGGATAAATAAATTATGAGTTCTGTTCAGTACAATCCTCTGCTAGTAACTGCTAAATGCAAGTATGCAAATTTCCTGGTCAAAACGGTAGTTGCTGTAAACTCATTAAATTTGATCGCACACCTTGATTGAGGGTGTCATAAATAACAGACAAGTGAAATGAAAAAGCGAGGTTGTCAACAATTTTTATTAAATGAGTAGAATTAACATTTGTTGCCGGTAATGCCATTGCTTTTCCCATTGCTTTTTTTCGAAGATTCTAATTCAAGCATTAAAGTGATTTCTGTTGTTAATTGTTTGAATTCCCTTGTTTTAAGCGCTGCTTAATTACTGTCAAATTTTTGGATAAAATAAAGTTTTCGTTTTTTTCTGCAGCAATTCTTTTATGGCAGTAAGTTACTGGTAAAGCCGGCATTGGAAGATATGGTAGAATGATTCACAAAATCATTTGATCAATTCATAAACTGGGTTATTATGAAATAGGATAAGTGGAAAAATGGGAGTGTTCGGTGTAGTTGTGTAAGATGACGGCGCAAAATCTTTGTTCACTGATTTAACAAGCATGTTTATTGGAATTATTTATAATCTTAAATCAGGTCACGTACTTGGAAATATTTACTGGTTGCCACATGGGATGTTATAGATTTTGTAAAGCTTATTGTTTCTGGTATATATATATATATATATTTCACATATATATAACATACATATATATATTTCACATATATATATATAACTTTGCTGTACAGCTGTTAACCGTAATTTTATATTCATCAAGCGAATTCTTGAGCTATTATATTTGCCATTTGTACTTTCAGTTTCTTGTGCCCTTCGAAGTAATGGAATTGCAACGGACCAAGAAAAAAAGGTATCTGAAGCCGCGTGAACTCTCACCCCCACCAACTACGCTAACTTTTAGTGAACTGGAGGAACGATTTACAGATGCCGTAGAGTATCAGCCATCGACATCAGAAGTTAGGGATCGGGAAGGTGCAACAAAAGCTGTGGAAAATGGCAAGGAAGCGGAATGCAACCCATTAGCCAGTCAAAAAGAAGCTGAGAAATCATTGGATAATCTTGTTAACACAACTTTAACAGATAAACCACTTGATGGTTCATCACTTGATGATTCAGCACCATTTAACGAGAAGTCTGTTTTTCTTGGTTTAATCATCTTGGTAGGGAACCTGCATTTAGCATATTCTCCAACTTATTGAAATCTCTTCAATATCAAGGACTATCATAATGAATAAAAAATTAGCGATAACCGTGAATTTAAGCAAAAATTTTTCATTTAAATTTTTTTTGAAGAACATTTTTTCCAATGTCATTCAAAGGAAAAGCTTGACATTATAATTTAAGCCTGTGGAAGCGGGGAAAATTAAAGAAATGAAGGATGATTTAGTGGTTAGCACCACAAACTTTTCCAGGAAAAATATGCAGTTGTACCATCAATTAGGAAATTAAAGACTCGAGAATTCTGATAATCTTAAAAATATAATACTTTTGAATTTAGGATAGTGGGACGTGACCAAAGACCAATGACAGCGGTTCCATCGGGAACGAAAAAAGAAGAGAATTTGAAAAGTGTCCCTTTCGGAACTATTCCTGTAGATAGCTTGTATCCTGGTTCGACAACATTTCTGTCTGATATGTTTATCAAAGCAACAACAAAAGTGGATGATTCAGCAGAGAGCATATCGTTCGTACCATATCAGATCAATAAATTCTCTAAATTTCCGATTTTCACTTTCCTTTTTCTTTGAGTTTCTTAAGTTTAGCTCTTTCTCAACCGTGATTTAAATCAAAAGCATGTCGACATCATTGGCTTGCTCTAATTTAGATTTCATGGAGATAGCGAGCACTGATACTGGACGGATAGAATGATACTAAATAGAATGAAATTGTTTAGCTGCAAACACCATAAGCCAGTTGATTGCAATTTTCTCTATGTTTAGACTAGCACATCACTCGAACTATTTTGCTGAATAACTAAACGATTTACTGATATCAATAATGATTACTCATTGCAGAGGGCAGATTAAAATGTACAGCTGGAAAAGTTACTATTTCAGTAAATTGTGGTACTTATTTTTAGTTACGGACCAAGTATCTATCCCAGTATGCAGCTGAATGAAATGAAAGCAGCTTCTGCCCCAGAAACCGATGAAGGGACGAAGTTAACTTATTCTGGAGAAGTAAATGAAATTGTTACAGCTGATATTTCACAGTCACCTTCTACTTCATTGAAAATTCAGTATGAGTTTTCTAGTTTTTTTTCTATGTGAAGATTGGATTGTCAAATGCGAATTTAGAAAGGAAGCTGGAAATTGCAGTTTAAAAATTTAATGAAGAGGAGAAGTTAAATGCTAAGGCTGTCCGTGAATTCACTTTATCAATTTTGAAAAAGTCACGAGGAAGAGTAAAATCGTTAGTCCTAAAAGCCTGAAAATCAAAACTGAAGACAATTTTTCACAGCTGAGATCACAAATCTAGAAGTTGATTCCCACCATGTTTAGGGATCAAGTGTGCCACGAATTGGATAGTATTTGGAAGTGCTAGCTTCTGATGATTATACGAAGATATTGGTGTACATTTTTTTTATTTTATTAATTACGAATATATTTAAAGGGATGAGATTGAGCGTGGTTGCATATCGAATGTGTATCCATCTTTATCCCTGGAATGCAACGAATATGGATTGCTGACTGAAAATCAACTACTATCATTTTATCAAAATGAACTATACGAAACAGTGGAAGACTTTTTGGATGAATTTTTGAAAGTAAGAAGCAATTCTGCTCTGTATTAGATATACCTTCTTTGAATTCTAAATGCCTACTATATATGTATAGTATATATACTATATATACTCACATATGCATTTACAATGAGTTAATGGAAATGAATGTATTTTATATATGCAAGAGTTTTATCAGATTTTTATTGTGCTTTATATTTTCCTCAATTCATAAGCATTTCCTTACTGAATAATACTATTTCACCTTTTTTTTTTTTGCAGCGTGAAGAATTCCCACAATACGAATTGCATGAATATTTAAAGCGGTATAAAGATGTATGTGAGAATATTGATACCAGCGAAATTGATGTTGCGCAATGTGAGCAGTTGGTGAAAGAGTGTGCTCAAGCATCATGGACGGCGGAAAATCGGGTCATCAAACAAGAAGTATGTATAGCTCCGAAAAAGTTGTGAAACGAATTCGGACTGTTATTTTCTTTAATTCATTTTTAAAATAATATTCTAACACATGATTATAAAGAATCTCTTGGAAGCATTGCGGGAATCTAGAAAGGTTTACCTAAATCTTATACTACTTTAAATTAAGATTTAATCTTGTGCAAAGTTATTGTGAGCACATATTTCAGGGAAGGTGCGGAGAACAGAAATATGCAACAGGTAGCGCATCATATTTATTGGCAACGTTCCATCCCGAAAAAGCTACCGAATTGTCTCGGTTATTAAAGCGTGATACATCTTTACGCCTTGATTCATCGCTAAGCTTGCAGATTCAGGTGTCTATAACTCAAGTCTAAGATTTGCTTTGCTTGCTGTACTGGTTTTCAATTTTGTTCGTTTGATTGATGCTGTTCTATGGTCTATATGGATTGATATAGGTGTAAAGATAATTTCATTATTGCTGCATTCTCCTTAATGAACAAAGGATGCTGCAATTAAAGGAGATATTTACATTATGTGACCAATTGTTTCGTTTAATTTCAATGCTGATGATCAATAGCTAATATAAATTCTTAATTTATTATTCTGAAGTTTTGCGAATTAGGCAAAATTAAATTGCACCGAATAAGTACAGTCTATTACAGATGCGTTCTCTTGCGTTACAAATTCAGTGGCATATTGTTGCTCACAATGATGCCTTTATGATGGAACATTGTTGCAGTGTGGACAGTCCACCGTGCTGTTAGTTTTGTGAAATCTTTTTCGCTCCATGGGAAATCATTTATTTAATTCCCACTGTGCAATTATCAAACCTAATGGGAGAGCATTGTTACTGGTTGGAACAAAATATTTTATATGATACTTGGAAAATGGATTATATTCTTTAAATATAAATATAAAATTAAACATCATTTGTAACTACTTTATGCTTCTTGTGATTTCTTTTTCCAAATTTCAGTTCTTCCTGGAAATTCTGATACTGTAAGTAGACGAAATCTTCGTAAATCACTTTCGGATTTATTCCATTTTTTACGCTATCCAAATCTTCCTTCACGATTTGCCACCGCCGTTTCTGGATGGATCAGCGAGCTAGTAAGACCTCGTATTTGAAATTACTTTTTCCTATTTATATATGAGATTTTTTACGAGAAGAGCTCCCAAATGTTTTCTTGGAAATTCGAAATTTAGGTGGCTGTTCTTCTGAAGGCATGCACTTCCTATGATCAACAATATTTGTTGTGTCAAGTACTTCGTCTGGTTTCGCCAGTATCTTCGTGGGCAGCACCACTACTCCAGTCATATGTTGAAGTTGATAGCATAAATGATCGTCTTGTTATTGATCATTATATAGCGATGATGAGCTTGCTGTTTTCATCGATACGGTGAGTCTCAAATTTATCGATTGCTGCTGTACCTATCATGCATTTATTTCTCAGTACCTGCCATTCACTTTTTTTATTTTCTTTTTTTTTTCCAACAACACATAATTTCCACATTGTTGTAAAATTATTTGTGGTAGGCATATAATTTCTACATTCTGAAGAGAGCTATAATCATCATTACTTTCTCCAGATTAAAATTCAAGTACATCTCAACACTTTTTTTCATATCCTGTTCTCCACCTTTGGTAGAAATAGCATTGAAAAAAATAATCGTGTTTTTAATATTAGCCTTTAATGAATTATTGTTTTTACAGAGGTCGTGAAAATTTTTTACGACGTGTGACGAGTTTTGAAAGGACAAACAATTCCTGGGTTGTTGTAAGTGACAATGGGGTAGAGGTAATTGTCAGACTTCAGTTTGACTAGTCATTGTTATCTATCACGACGCTATTATCCATTAGTTTAGTTAGATTTTAACAAGAGTTAAAATGTAACTCATCATTTTCTAGTGATTTAGTTACCCTAGTTATTCTAGTCGTTCCAAAAGGCATCCAAATGTATCAGTAATGAATATCCGCGCTTTCTAGGAGGAGGAGTCGATAATGACGGTAAGCGAAACCGATTTGATCGCATTTCTAAATCAGTTCAGTGCCGAAGCTGTTTTTGCCAAAGCAATTCGATGCTTCGCTATCACCTTGAGTAAGTTGATACCAGTCACATTAAATTTGAATTTGTGGTGAAAGTAATTCATCTAAGACATTTTTTGGCGTATCAGGCTCCGTTTCACGTTTTATTCAATTGTTGAGGCATTGAAAAGTTTGTTATATAAATCTTTAGTGATAGTAGAATGTGGAAAAGGAAAAGAAAATGAAGTTAAATAAAGTCACTAAAAATTTTCTCATAACTTAATTAATTTAACAAGCATTTTTAAGGATTGGATCCTATTAATCAGGCCTTAGCTTTGATTGCTTTTGAATTGTTGCTTATTAAAATATTTAACGATGGCTTACATGCCTATGGCATATCAAAATATCGTCAGTTTTGTAAACAAATTGGCTATGCGTTACGCCAAAGTGTCATGTAATTTTTTTTTTCTTTTTCAAGTAACAAAACTAATATATATATGACTCGAATTAAGTCTTCTGTCAAGCTCAGTTTAAACACTTCATTATAGTTTGAGTGGCAGTAACTGGGCAGAATATTGGCTACATTAAAGAGCTGCCTTACTACTTAATATCAAAAGTTAACTCATTACGTCGAAATTTTCGCTACTATTTGTGTTAACTTGAACGTTTTAAAGCTCTTCAGTCGTTAAAGAGCTTGTTAAACAGATGTATTCTGCATTCTTTGGGCTTCATGGAGTAACTCAATGATTTTTTGGACTTATAACTTAATTTCTTCATCTTAATTTCTATTTTCGAACTTAACCAAATCATATATACCATAGGACAAATTATAGATGTTCAGCGGAATTTTTGAACATTGTCAAAAATATGTTATCGTTTGACGAAGCGGAATTAGTAGAAAAAGAATTCGATCGAATTGTTTTACACGCTCTTTACTATATTATTAGTAAGCAAAAGTATGTTGTATTTTTAAACTGCTTTTCCTTATTCCTTCAGTTTACTAAAGCAAAAGCAGTGTATTCAAATATTACAAATAATATTGCAGCTGTAGTACTGATGATCGTGCATTATCGAAAAAAGAAAAACGTGCCACGGACAATCATTAATTTTTCATAAAAACTAATATCATAGTTAGCTAAAAGTAACAGTTAGCATTGAACTGTTTGAAATTTAAAAAGTTTAAAACCACAATATATTCTATTTGAACTTTTTAAACAATGAATAAAGTTAACATTGTGGAATGACTGTAATTTTGAAATTCATTTCCATTTGTAGTTAGTGCGAACACATTTTCTTCCAACTAAACAAGAACATATCTGATATGCCGTAGGTATTAGTCATAAACTATTTTCTTTTATAATACTCATATTTTATGCTTTGATAGACCTGTTTCATTGTTTGTAATTAACTTTTAAAAATGCTCATTTTTTTATAAAAAGTGAGTACTAAAGTAACTTAAGATAGTTTTAGTCTTGGTCTTTTGCAATTTGTCGTTGACTTGCCATATAGTGTCGTTAGTGAAACATGTCGAATGCGTTGCCAAATATTGTTAAGACGAAGAATGCTGCTAACAGTATCACAACTGTATGAATTTTCAGATAAGGATTTATCTCATTTAGTTGAAACAGGTTAGTATGCTATTCATTAATTTTGCTAGTTTTACGTCCAAGAACCTTCTTGTATAAAAAGTTCCAAAATAGGTCTGAAAATTTTGGATAAAGCAACTTTTTTCTACGCCTCTCATTTTTTGAAGCTGGCAGTCTACTTGACAGATTACCGGATTTACCTAGCGATGATCGTATTTATATGATTTCGGCTTTAGCAGCTGTAATTTCTGCATCGAGTACTGGTGTTGATTCGTTCACCGTTGAAATATTCGATGTATGTTCACTTCTTATGCAGTCCAAACATTTCATATTTATTAGATATTCCTTAAGTTCTTTTCATTTTGAATTTCGTTCTGAATTTTGCTTTCCAATGCACTTAAATCTGATGATTATCATGACAATTATCTTCATACCTCAGTCGTGGTTTGAATGGACTTTAAACATAGCCGCAGTAGCTATAACATGTTTAAATTTTACATTGTTGCTAAAGCTTTTTAATATACTTTTAAGGTATGTTTCCTTGATATTTCTATGCGCGATCATTTTTATAAAGTTGGTGCTGAAACTATAGGGATTCTCATCGATAAGCATCCACATATCCTTCACAAGATATTACTTCTCATCGATCGGAATCTCGATGCTCTGGATGAAGTTAGTAATTTTTGTATTTCTGACACTAATAATTCTTCAGCTCTATGTTGGCTGTTAGTCAACTTTAAAACTGAAGAAAGATCTTTCACTTTTTTCCTCTGATATCATAAGTTAAATAGATGCTCACTTTTTCTGCTTATATTGTCTTGAATTACATGGCGTATTATCCTTCCTATCTGCTTGAAATTTTGGATTCTCTAATGCTCATGAGGCAGCCATTGTACAGTTTGGAAGTTATCAATACTAAATTGTAATTAACTGTCGAGATAAAGCCAGAATGAAATCTCAAGTCCATTTTAGTATGCAGTAGAAATACTGTCACTAGCACCTTTGTCTAAATGCCGTTTGTCGGCAGATGATGTCGGTGTGATATGTGGAAAATGGTTAATTAACAAGCCGCCAAGCCATCCTGCATCTCGGATTGCTAAGTTAGTTCATTTTCCATTATTAGAATTACTAGAATTGAACCATTTAAGAGGGGCAGGAATTGATTTCATACTTTTCAAAATTTCTAAATTCAAAAATTTGAATTTTTACAAAATTTATGAAAGATTTCGTGACTCATCATAAAGAAAAACTTTTTATATTTCCCAGATTTACCAGAATTTGTTAAGGCGCATGCTCGGTTCCATGAATTGGGGTACGGATAGAAATGGAAAGTTATGGCTGGATCCTGACGTACACATAGTTTGTGCTGATACCTTAGTTAAAGGGCATATGGCCCAATGTAAAGCAACCAATGGACTAATTTCGAAATCATGGAATAAAGTTGCTAAACTGGCATCAAAAGTGCCTGACTTTGAGCATCAATTTGATGCTTTCTGTTGGGACATCTTGATACGATTGAAATTACCGCTGCAGGTACTTTTCCTATTGTTTCGTAAGTACGGAAAAATGAATTATTAGACTTATGCAATATATCACTTCTGTTGGATAACCTTACTATTGCTACTACTGATAGGAACGAAATAACTACTGCAGTGCCTCAGATCATGAATTCATTATCAATAACTGGAGTGGAACCTATATTGTTTCTTAGAATTTGATACTATATTTCATATTTCCTTAACACTGAATTTTCAGTTTATTTTCGTGTGCTCAACTAACAAAAAGAATAAAAAATTATTAATCTGCTTTTCTAGACAAATGTTTCAAGTATTCACTCAGTCAATGATCTCGCTTCATTCTTCGTTTTTATTATCCAGCGATCACTGCTAAGGTTGCAGTTTTGCAATAAATTTTTGCGCTTTTTGTAGGATTAGAATTGCCTGCCATATTTCTTCTGTTATTTTTACTATGACATCACATTAGTTTTATAAATATTAGCTATCTTCAAATCTAATTAGGTAATGAAGCAGTTTCAGTGTTGATGAATTCTTGTCATCAGGCTTATCACTTTGGTCGGAGCTTATTACGTCCGGCTGCTACGCTGCATCAGTAGTTATCCTTGCACGACTTGTATCATCATTTCCAAATGCAGTTACTCTTCTAATTTCACAAACAAGGTAATTTCAAAGTTGAAGTGCTAAATTCTAATTGGTCCTTTCACGTTAATGATCTTTTATAGCTATATCCTTGAATATTCTAGCTTCACGCAGTGTTTTGATCGATTACTTTTATGTGATCAGTCTTCATATGCGGCTCAACTTATTACTGGCGCTGATAAATTTCCTGGTCGAACTGTTCGGCTTTTGGGCTCAGCTATTGCGGTTTGTATAAATTTCGTAAGAGATGGGATTTCCATTTTTTGGTGTCTCTTTCAAAACAAGAGATTTGAAATTTCAGTATCACATGACGGAAAATTTTTCCAAAATACATTTGGACGGCTGGATAAAGCTGTTGTGCTGCAAAAGGCCCACTCAGTGGAATACCGATAAATCAGCACTTTATTTGCTGGGGATACTGATACATATGGCATTTTTAAGAGATCAAACAGAGCTACTGGGTATTCCTGAATTACTAAAAATCAATTATGCTTTGTTGGTGCAGGTATTTCTTCAAATCCTCAAGAACTGCCATAAAATCAGAAATTGTTTTGCTGTAAAGGATTTATTTTCGAAGTATAATTATCCAGTGTGGAATAAAAACAGTCATTTTAAGCTCATCTGTGTTCACAATAAGCCATTCGTTTGGTTCTGGTCACTGCTTGCCGCTATTTGGCCAGATCCCATTTTCTTTAATTCTTTCATAGATATGTGCTACAGTGCTTTGACACCTTTTAAATAGTGTTACTTTGTTATACTGTCTATAAGGCTTTATGAATATCCTAGAACTATGTTGTAAGGGACAGGCGATGAATATTAGTTATCTGTAATTTTAATTTAATTATCTATTTTTATGAAATTGAGCTAATTGGTTTATAGCAATGGAAAGATGGATCAAAGGGTGTTCTATCATGGTTTACAAATGATGATACTGTTCCACCTCTTATTGATTCAGAATATCTAAGCATTTCACCATGGGCTTCCTATGCTCTGTTGCTAGCGGAGCAGCGGAGTCATGAAACTTTTTATGAAGCCTTATACCAAGCAATGAGTAAGCATCCAGGAAATGGTTTGGATCAATCCGTAAAGGTGCTATTAAATAATGAAACTGTTACTCCTATTAAACTGAATCCAGTGAATTAAACAAAGAATTACTATTTTTCAGAATGACTAATTCTCAATCAATAAAATAGCTTTAGTATCTCAGTTAAATCGTTCCAACATCTTTTGGTTAATAAGTTAATTTGAATAAAGATTGTATACTAGGACATAATATTTTAATTACATTTTTGTAAATTTAGTGGTTAACCACTAATTCTCTGTACACATTTAAGTTTGTAATTTAAATCTGGACCTTTTTCTATCTCCAGAAGATACTCGCCTGTTTCTTATTTTTGTGTTCCATCTGCTGAAATTTTTTTTTCATATTTTTAATCGATAACGTTGCTTTTAATTTGATTTGGAATGTTATTCTTATGATTTCAGTTTCGTGCTTAATTTTTAGAAAGCAGCATCTAAAAGTCATACGAACATTCCCGTTGAACGGCTACACTTTCATCGATGGTTACAGTTTGCGTGTGACGATAGTGTTAAAGACCATCCTATCTTTCCTCTTATATTACAGAATTTAGCAATACACTTGTATTCAAGAAAAATATATTTGACGTAAGTGTCGATTTAGTTCCAATCATATAATGCTTATTGTGTTCTTACGCATTACCAAATGATCAGCTGTTTTAAAGCAAGTGCTGAATGACTTATTAGATTGTATATAATTTTAACTGTCAAAATAATATTTGACGTTCAAGATGTAGTATGTCTCATAAAAGAATTCCATTTATTGTTCATTATTTCATTCTTTGTACACTTGTATTTTGCTGATAATAAACGAATATTTTTCAGCACAAAATTTTGTTGTGGGGAGAAGTATCTCAGAAATTCATCCAGTAAACCGTTATTTGAAGAACTGCGAGAAAAAATTTTGCTTCAAATGGAGCGTACTAATGAAAAGAATATTTCTTTGTTTTATAAGGTAAAATTAAGCGGCTTTACTTTTTTAAATCAAGTTTAACTTGCTTTTGTTATCAAGTAATTTGAGATTGTTTGATAAGTTTGAACAGCATTCAAATGAGAATATTTCCTAAAGTTCCTATTTGTTCCGAAAGCCTAGTTATCTGTATTTTGGATTAGGTGGTATTCAGTTCTATACATATGCATGAATTCAAACTTAAAACTATATAAAATGCAATGTTCAAGATATATGATCTGAATTGATTAGGTTAAATAATTTAGGAAGAAGATTTTGATAGCGGAAATGACAGGTTGCTGTAGCTGTATTAATTTTTTGGGTTAAAAAAACAAGATATTGAAACGAAATTTCTAATAATTAAGCGAAATATTTCAGCATATAGAGGCGAAGTACAACCATAAGTAGCTCATACAACCCATTCCAATTCTAAGCAGCTTGTTTTGAAGTTAATCATTTCATCCATCTGATGTATCAAAAACTCCTATGTATAGTAAAGAAATGTTTAGCATTGGATTTGGTTAGTATTAAACTAATGCAAAATTTTCAAGATGAAATTCCGTTTTCTATTTTAGGCATTTGGTCAGTGGTTATCAAATCCAAAAATCTGTAGTATATCATTCCGTACATTCGATGATGTTTTACTCGATCATTTATTGCAGTTTATTGCTGCCAGTGATTTCGTCAGTTTATTTTTATGTGCATATATACGAGTTGATTATCTATTTTAAAATATTTTGTTATGTAAATGGTATTCATTTAGAGCTAATAATAAGGAAGTTATCAAGTTTACTTTTTTCAAGAAATAGAATTCACAGAACTCATAAATGCAGTCTTCAATCTTACCGAATTATAGCTTTTGTTTTAGCATCCTTGGTTGGAATATGTAGATATGAATAAACTTCGGAAGAAAATCAACGATGAACAAAAGGTCTGATATATTTTGTTCATTTCACATACAAAAAATAATTTTTTTCTGCAGAATTTTTTTTCTTTTTTTTTTTCGCATTTCATAATGGAGTAACTAAGACAAAACAATAGTCCTGACCAAATTTTAAGTGAAGATCGCTGAAGAATATAATTTTTAAATTTGTTTTGCAGCTCTATATATTTGCATGCCATCTTGGTTCACTTGTACCCAGCACACCAACAGTCCAAGCTCGTAACTTTACCCAACTTATAACTCAGTTAAGTAGACGTAATGAAGCGCTTCCATGTCCAATGGTACCGTCACATCCGACATTGCCACGAGAAATTCCTTTCGATTTGTCCATTGCTTGTGATAGTCGTCATTGTCTTACGCCTTTTGCTGCACATTTAAGGGAAATCAACAACGCTGCAAGGTTTATATAACTTTTTAGTAATTAATAGTTGAAGAAAATTGCATCCCACTTCAAACGTCTTTTGTTTAAATACCTAATTTCTGGCAAAATCAATGGTCAGAATTCAGAATTTATTAAAAATCTATCGAAACTTAAAAATTAGAATGCTAAGGATTACTTCTATAATTTGTCTGTATATTGCAGAGTATTTGTTCGTGCAAAAGATGAGATGGAAACGTTGGATGAGGAGTATGTAGGTTATTACCCGGATCTGTATACCAAATCAGCAACTGAATTAGCTGTCGTATTGAAATGTGCTGCATCGTTCGGTAATAAATGTGCACATCCTACAACGTCCAGTGTAATTGTTGCAGCGAGTAAATATCAGGTATAGTGATTTATTCGTCACTAAAACTTTGTGCTCACTTTCGAAATCTCCGGACTTTAAAGATAAGGTTTCAAAAGAAATGAAAACACATTATTAGATAACTTCAATGCGGACTTTTTTTAGATTTCTGTAGAAGCCAAAATGAAGACTAATCGTCAAAGAAGATCTGATGAATTGGCAGGCATTTATTCCAAATTATTTGAACAAACATCACTTAACTGTGCTCATTTCGAAAATATAGCGCTGTAAGTGAGAGATTCTTAGTCACATTGCTATTTCGTTATCAAGTGAAACAACTACGCCACACATTTGGGCTGTGTGGGATTAGAAACCTTCTTTACCTTTATTCTATTCAGTTGATGAGCGAATGAATACAGTTCTAAACCATAATGAGCTGCTTCATCATTCTAATCCATTCCATTGGTAGAAAGATTAAATTGTTTCATTTTCAGTAAAATGTACAATCATGTCAAAAATATTGATCGCATGTCTATAATGCATGCGAAATTATTGCGTGATGCAGGTCGAATATTATTTTATCATTCCACTTCTTCCATCACTTCACTGGAAATGATTTTCCCAGCAGCAGCAGACTCATATGAATTCGTTTTGGCCAAGCTTGGGAAGGTAAGTGCATTGTAGTGCTTCCAAAAATTATACAAAATTGGCTTAAGGGTTTTAGTTGTCACAGCTTGGCCTTTTTACTCGCTATCCAAAAAACCGGAAAGTAAAAACTCTTAAATGAGAAATTAAGGATGAGAAAGTAATTAAGATTTTGTCATGTTTTTTACTTTGTTCCTCAATTTCATTTCTAGAAAACAATGAATTCATTAGGATATAATTTACAGGACGGATTGAGCAGTCAGTGATTCTAAAGAGGAGAACTTACTAGTAGTCTGCTTCAGTACCCGGGTTGTGTATGATGAAAGAAAGTTTATATAAGTAAATTTTCTCGTTAGCTGTACTGCAAGTTTATTATGCGGTTGTTGATGCAAGATTTTCCACAGGGTTTTTTCTTTTTTTTTCAGGCATTTATTGCCAATAATTCAAAAGAGCAGCACAATTTAATGCGTGTTATTCTAAATGGTTCCCATTTGACTCATCTTGTGATTTCATACTTTACCCCTCATTGTGTTCCATCAACCAAATTGCTTGATTTGTATTCGTCTTTAAGTAAAGCAGTCCGTGATCCAGTAACATCATCAGCCGCACTAGCTTTATTATCACAGTTGGATATCAAAAATGCTGGTGACAGGTTGGTTCTTGTTTAACTTTATGTTAGAAAAGTTAGTAAAACTTGTCATCCATTTGTGGATATTTGTCGCGAGTATAACCGCACACAATTGTTCGAAAGAAACTTTTTGTTTCTAGAGTCAGGAATCATTCCTTACAAATTACTGAGTAAGCTTCAAAAAAGGTAGTATCGCTTTTATGAGAAAATTTTCGCTGTTAAATTGTTTATGTCATCATTTTCACCTATTTCTGATATTTTGAATCAGCAGTCCGCAGTCAGCATTGTTCCAGATTGCCACCTCATCAGTTCTCACAGCTTATGCCCGCTGCATTTGAAAATCTGATTTCGATATCAGATAACTCATTGTCGTTATACGATATTTGCGTAAAGCACTTCATCCATTCCGTATTTCATCGATTTCCGAGCAATTTTGTTGATGGTTTAAAACTTTCACTCGCTGGTATGAATGAAACTTTGTCTTTTTTCCCTCCAGGATTTTTTCAGAAAAATAACCGTACAGTAAGAATATGTTGCAATTGGTTAAGGTGCAAAAAGCTTCAGCGGTAGAAAATTTGCACATTTCAATCAAGTGGTCTTCATTTTTTTTTTTTTTTTTTTTTTTTGATTCTTTACATAGAATAACTCATAGCTATGAAAAGTCGTAGGAACTAGAATTCACAGATAATTTTTGTAATTTTTTAGCATGTGATTCAAAAAGTACTCCACTATGTATATTTGATGAAATTATTAGAAAACTTGGTGCTGGGAAGATAAGAGATGTAGATGCTAAACCGGAACATATCATAGATGCCATGACTGTAAGTTTTGCATATAATCATTTTAAAGTTTCTTAAGTTAACAGCAATATTTTAGATTTAGTGTGAACTTAATTGATTTATTTCAAAAAATAAGAAAATATACTGGAAAAGAGACGGATCACGAGACTCATTTTGAAGCTGGAAGAAGTATGGATTGACTGACAGTTTGAATTAAGAGTTTTAATTGTTCTAACTAAAAGTTTTAATTGTCTAAATCGATCAGAGTATCAAATTTAACTATATTTTATTAGAAAATTTGAATCACAGTTGTTTCTTTTCCTACAGCGCTGTATCATACCTTGAATGCTGGTTTATGAACATCCTAAATTGATTTGAAAGAATTAAACACGTTTTGTGGATCTTGAACTGTAAATGATCTAACTTTAGTGTTGCCTGACGCTCATATTGCAATTGTAAGTGAAACCATAGATTTTTTGTAATTGCTCAGAGTATTTGTCCATCATTCATTTTTTGATTCTGAAGTATTTTAGTAACTGATTCTTTAAATGATGTTCAAGGAATTTTCTTATCTAACATATTTGACAATAATATTGTTTTAGTCGGTTGTGGCAAGCGAAGCAATGGCCATGCAGCTCAAGAAATCTAGGAATGAATTATCTACCAGATTGTACAGTATTTGGAGTATCTATCTGCCGAAAGTACTGGATCTAGCCCAATTTTTCTTATACAGTGCAGCATCGTTATCTTTTGATTCCGAGCAGTGTGTTGCAAAACTTGAATCAGGTTCGCTTCTTTTATTATAGCATTAGTGGTCTATAATTTATTAACATCTTGAACACTAATTAAGAGTTGGTTTAATTAATTTAAGTGAGGCTGTATTTTGTGGGTTTTGACTGCAAGTAATTACATTCTGGTATTACCTGGCACTCATAATGTAATTTTTGAATCACGTGTTTTCTATAGTCGTTTTAAATACAGATTCTTCTCTATATTTCTGGGCTTCTCCCTTCAATAGTACTATTATTAGTATGAAGGAGCTGAAAGAGACTAGTCCAAAAAGCAAACAATTTATTTCATATGGTTGCTAATGATTCCAAGATAATCATTTTACCAAAATACTTTTAGAATTACGACAAGTTTTCGAAAGTTGTGTGCAGGTATTTGGTCCACTTCTTGAACCGTTTGGTTACGGTCTTCCTCCTTGGGATCCAACTGATGCGGAAAGTGCTGCTGTTGTTTTGGACTATTTCGTCTCACTAATGGAACAGGTCCATCTGCTATACGATGCATATTTTCCACCCGGTTCTGAAAATCTAGTAACACTATTTTGGCGTTATTATGCTGAAAAACTGGCATTTCTTACTCGTGGCGGTTCTCATGTACATCAAATTATTGTATGTTTCATCATATTTATTATCTATTAATCAGTTTATTGTTGATTAGGTAGAAATAATCTCAGAACTATTAGCAGAGATTTTGTCCAAATGAATGTTCGGTTCACTGTATTTTGATGACAGGCAGTGTCATAAAATCAAGAAAGAAGTTCTTATAATTAGATCCATTACTTTTATCTACCACAAACAATATTATCGTGAATTGCTTGAATCTTCAAAGGTCTAAAAAGGTTTTGCTTCGATATTTTTGAGATTTTATTTTGACATTTGGCTCTTCAAATTATTCAAATTCTGCTGCTTTTCAACTGAATCAAGTTTTTTTTTACTGCAGTAAAATTTTACAGGAAAGTCGTTTTATCAATATTCCTTGGCATTTATTTTGGCCCAATTTATGTGACCTTGCCTCAATGGATAAAATTATGGTTAATGGTGCACCTGAAAGTGCTCCATTAATTACTCAGATTGTAGTTCGTATTCCGTGGATTGCTCTCTTACAGTACCAAGTGAGTTCTTATTCTTTCTTTATTTATTTCTTCCTAGTGTTTCTTGATTCTTATTCTCAATAATTTGATGCAGTCATGTTCTTATCTTGGCATCGTGACTAAAATACTGGTCATGATAATCATTTTCATCTTTGTTTCAAACTGTTATGGAGTCAATAATCCTCATAATTTTGTTCTGAAATTATTTCCTTCTCTCTAATCATCAGTGTTTTTCTTTTCTTTTCAGTTTCATCATAAAATTAAAGGTCTAAGTTTCCCTGTGATTAAATTTTCAGGCCCAACAGTCCTTGGATACTTATCGCTTATTTTATTCATTATTATTTTCACTTCTGGCAAATTGCATCAGTAGGCCGTCCAGTTATGCAGTTAGTCGATTGGATGCTTTTTCAAAGTTTGATGAAAAAATCTTTTGGTTTTTAAAGAATTGAAGAAATTTGGTATTCTACATGGGATTTTTTTTTATACTGAGACTTTTTATGCAATATTAACGGGAATTTTCCCAAGTATATATTTGGAACTGTAGAAAATTAGTAGGTCTGGACAACTACATCCATCAGAATATATATAGGATTATTTTAACATCGTATATTGGAGCTTTGAAGAAACTAATTCTCTGAATATTGTCCAAATCCTATCTACTAATCCTGACCTTAGTTGCTTATAGGTTTGTCGTGCTTCGTTGCCAAAACTAATAAATTCATTGGGATCATTTTCATGGCATTTAATTGATATAGAACAACTTAATGCTGTTTCCTTTCGTATTGCATCCAGTTTTTCATTAGTAGCCTTAACTGATCCGAACGATGTTACGAATTCTTTCTTCGAGTTTGTCTTACTTATTGAAACATAAGACTGATGCAAAGTTTGGCCATTTTTAAATTTCGACTTAAACGTATCCCTTTTTGTTGGATTCCATTAGTTTTCCACTGCTAGTAATAGTACATTTTGAAGATGAATTGGTTTCTCATTTGAAAAGCAACTTCTCATCCTTTCTGATCTTTCCAAATCCATCTTTTTTTAATGTACTCTTATAGGATTGCATTACTTCACTATCACATTTCTTTTCAGAATTATAGATCGATATGTCATTTTTAATTTAATAGGTTATACCGTCATGTTTGCTTCCTCGAGACATCTACTGTTGATATTGTTTCGGCTGCAGAAGTCTGTCAAAAGCAATCCTTTTATATTCGTACTCAGTTAGCCTTAATGCTTCGAAATTCAGTCGACCGAACATGGTTAAGTCAATTTTATGAAGAGCAGGTCAAAGCTGTTCATAATATTGTTTCTTCAGCAGGTATTCCATTCATTATTTGTCGTTAACGTGTTTAAAAGTGTTCAAGAGTTTTGTTTTTCTCGAAAAGAAAATTGGATAAAAGAATTTAGGGCAAATTTCTAAACTTTTGCAAGAAAAATTTTCAAAATTTAAAAAACTTCTGCAGAATTTATGTGAGCTTTGCATTTTCAGGGTTGCCATCCGAAAATCAGAAATATCTATCACGTGAATTAACATCATTTTGGACAGATATACCCGATAACAAGTTTTTAGGCAAGCTTATTCGATTCTTTATTTGTTTTGTGCAGAAGCAGTTGCATTTGTTGGTCCTTTTATTACCTATCCCAGTTATTGTACAGATTTGAATTAAAAAAAAAAGTGAAAAGAGAATTTAAGGATTGAAAAAAAAAATGAATCTGAAATATCGGAATGATTTTGCATACTATTCAGGGTCGAGCATTACAAAATTGATGTGTTATTTTTTAATTGATGTATTATTTCACGCTTTTTTCTAAAATATAAACTCATGTGGAATGTTTTGTTCTTAGATGTTCTAATATCCGGAGATATTTTTTGATTTTTAGAAATTTTCGCATCAACTTTATTGCAATGGTTGCCAAAAAATGCCAATTCTCCAATTGTTTTGTTACTAATGAATACCACTGTAAGTTCATTAAAGATGAATCAGATTTCACTTGGTCTTCAAGTTATCGAGAAATGTATTTCAACCTATTTTGAAAGTATGTTTTTAAAATTTTTTTCCGAATGAAAAGATTTTTTGTCATGTCTAATTTTATTCATTTTGTTTGATGACTTGTAAGAATTATCAAGTAGTATTAGTTAACAGTTTTGTTTTATGATAATAGTCAATGAGACTCAGTAGTTCAAGTTCTTAACTAAGAATGCTATTAAAGCATTTTTTCGAGTGCTGAGAAAAAACTAACGATGCCATAAAACTTGTGCACTCATTAATTTTAGGTAGTTGATCTAGAAATAAATTATGTACAACTGTGTACCTGTAACTGTAAACCCTGAAATAATTTATGACCAATATAGGTATTGTACATATCACAACAAACGATAGCTCCAAATTAATTAATTTAACGACAGATATCATTGTGATCGGCTATTTTTTGATGTAATAAAAATTTAGATCATTATTTCTTTCAGGAGCAGGACTATGTGAATGGAGAATTGTACTGGAATGGATTGTATTACCTGATCATTGCGAGCAACTTCTTTTTACGCTACCCAGGTAAGTAGAATGATGCATTTGCTTGATACTTATTTGATTTTTTGAATCTTATTAATATAAATTTGTTAAATTGAAGCCATATATCAGATACACTTATTTCTGGGTGAAATGCAACCATGTAATGGGAATAACTCCCACTGTGACATTGGTAATTTGGTAATGGGTTGTCCTTTCGGGTATGCTCAATGACCTGACGCACTAATTTGTTTGGTTGCTTAGAAATTTTTGAACATAGGTACGTATCCATTTTTCAAAAATGACATGATATTTTTTATCCCTGTAACGTTTAAAATTACACTGTAGCAAAGATAGGTGACATATTTTTAGTTTTGCATTAAATTTTTTAAGCTCCCATAGTCTGTTCTAAGGACTTCATTTACATAATCAAGTTCAGCTCCGAAAGCACCTTGTTCTTTTTTCCACTGTGCACAAATGCATTTGTAACGAAACAGCTTATATCGTTGGCATCGATGAAGAACGTGGAAGATGCTTTATTGCAACAAGAAACTTCACTCTTGCGAACTTTGTTTGATTTCGTGACAGAAACAAAACCAAGGTATTGTAAATTGTTCAGTTCCAAGTTATCTGTTCCTAAGACAATAAAACATGACTTTGATGAACAGATGATTAAATCTCATTTAGATTACATCTTATTTACATTCAAACCACGTAATTTAAAGCCCTGTTCCCCAAGTGGTATCTCAAATGTTTTTGTTAAGCAGTTTTCAAATAAAGTGACCCTCACTTTTAACATTAGTGAAATATTATTTCATGTTTGTCAAAGCTAGATCTGTCTTAGAAACAGTATATAATCCATTGTTATCATATAATGTTAGCATCAGTTATATTTGTCGAAGAAGCATGTTTTCTGTTACTGAATGTAAGATATATCGAAATTAATTTGACTTGCATTAGCTATGTATAAATAGGTGATTTGTTAATCCTTCTTTATTTTTTTCTTTTTTAAAAATCACTGATTTCTTTTTCTTTTTTTTTTAATTTGCGTTTTATAAGTAAATGAAAAATACAGGTAAGGGAATTCATGAATTCATTCATTCAGGAATTCATGGGTAAGGAACAGGGAGAAAGTGAATAATAATTGAATTTTATTAATATCGGGGGAACAAATTTGATTTCAGATATGTAACTAGTGAAGCTGCATTCTTGCTTTTGATGGCAAAATTACAGAACTTATTGTTACGTCAATACAATTATTCTGTAACACAGGGCAATCAGTTTCTAACCCAGTATTTGGAGTGGCTTGAACGAGCATATGGTGATGATAAATCAAGTTCTTTCTTTTCCTTGATTGGGCTTTCCAAAAAACAGCCTTATTCCATCAAGTTAGTACCACTTTTATATTTTAGCTTACTCTAATCAAAAGCTCAAAAAAAAATTGTGTAATTTTTTATTGTTCGGACTTTGATTCACATTTGAATAAATTATGGTTCTTTTTAATTGTTGTAAATGACAATATTGAATTGCCCTTCCAGAATGCGCTATGTATGCCATTTGATGAATTTGTACATATCACAGCAAACGATAGCCCCAAATCAAGCCCCACGAAATACTATCAACGCTCTGGTACTCAACAGTCGTATCCAGGCATTCAAAGAATTATGCTCCTGTAAGCAGTATGCTTCATTCCAATCCACTTCTCAGCTTGCTCAGCCTTATTTCATTCAAGTTCAGAATCATCACATCGGACATATGAATGAACTGTTTGCACATGTTGTTCGATCATTGTATAACGAGAAATACTTAGAAGGTATAATTGGGTAGTGTTGGAGATTCCTAATAATATATCACTATCTAATTCTAATTTCGTGATTATTATCTTTATATTTCACAAATACTATGTTTTGTTTTTTGAAGGAAAATTCTAAACTATAGTGCTCTGCTGGAATCGAGTACAAGAATATTAACGTGATAAGAAATGAATAGGTGGCTATTTGAATGCCAATAAAATTTCTAGTCTTTGTTCGAGAATATGAGATCACATGCTATTTTCGTATCAGGGGGTTTTGTTGCACTATTTTCTTGAAATTGAATTTATTTTAAATTTATTGCTGAAAAATATATCAATTTTTATTGGACTTTATCTAATTCATGCTTTAAATTTTAACTTGCTTATTGATGTCTCTGTTGCTTCGTTCATTTTATTCGTTTTAAGTCCCTGTCCTTCAAGTTAAAGCGGAAATATGTAACCGTAAGAGTAAGCATACACGCTTAAATATCATCTATTTTTCATTTAGTTTAAATTGCTGTTTATATGCAGCTACGTGTACATACTCCTTACCAATAAATTTATACGCTCATTTAAGCAGGTGTTCCCTATTATACGACGAGTATCTGTAATTGTTGTTAATATACATGCCTTGATAAATTTTTATTTGAATTCAAAATGTTCTCATGTCACAAATTAGAAATTATTAGCAGATAATAAGCATTTAAATAAGTATCTACTTGTTCTGATCTCTACGATCAAATAGATCTTTGTATTTTTCAGGAGTAAATGTCATGAATCAGAGAGAAAGTTTTTCACTTTTGCTACGTACGGTTTTGACAAGACGTGTTTGTCCCGGTATCGTCTGAGGTCGTAGAATCTATAGGAAATTTAATATCGTAAACTGAAAGCGATCAATTTGGAGAAAAAGTATCCAAAATCTTTAGATATGACACTTTTAAAAACTCATCAGTTTACACAGTTGCCGCGCTGATTTGAAATATTTGAAAACCTGAAATGAACAGACGAGGTCTTCGTCAACAATCATACTTGCTGCTGCATTGTCGAATTGCCCACAATAATGCGGTGCCGAAAAAATCGTTACTAAACGACGATTGCCAAAAAATTCATAGCCATCTTGCACAACCTGAATCACATCAAGAACGTATTATTTTTATAACTGCTGCAATTATTTCCATAAATTCTCTTCCGGATAGAAGTGAATTAGTTTTTGTTTTTCATACTTGATGAGCACGAGCAATCATATCAATGTCCAGCTTTTTACAGATATCAATAACGACATCTTCACCGAAACCAAATGAAGCACCACGTAAATTAGGTTCAAAACCTTGAATGCCTACTACCGGATCGGCCCAGAGTAGGTCCATTTCCAGTGATGGACTGACTGGCTCCAACGGACGTGGTATATTACGTAACTATAAATTACCTTTTACCATCATTACACTGATTTCGATTTCAGATGATAAAAGTATACTATGATTAACTACAGCAGTAATATTTACTATCTCACTCTTCATCATTTCTATAATGACAGGATTAATCTCACTAAATTAAATATATTTTACCTCGGATTTCTCAATTTTAGTTATAAATTAGCGTTAAAAATTTTGAACTATATATTTGTTTATCCCTATTTTAGACATACTATAGATTAGCTTTTTTTGTGAACTAAGTCAATGGACTTTCTGGATTTCAAACAATAAACCTGATTGAAATCTTTTAATTGTGGCGATAAACCTCCATGCATGCATAGTATTCGGTTACCAACACAACCACATAAAGGCATTACAGCAAACACATCCTGAAGCAAAATTTTTTTTTTTCTCGAAATTCAGGAAATCTATCCATAACCGTCACCCATCAATCAGCACTGTTTGTACTCTAGCAAGGAATATGCGGAATTTAACTTAATTATTTCTTAATCATCTCTTCTCGAACTCTCCTTCTCCCTCCAGATCGGAAGA
>PQVD01000464.1:18792-33742 GCA_003012265.1 Setaria equina | reverse complement strand
TTTTTTCTAATTTTTTTTTTTATTTTATTATAAATTATTCTATTAATTTTTAAGAGATTTGGCGGTTGCTGTGAACGATCAAGGAGGTTATTTTTTTTTTTTTTTTTTTTTATTGTTCTCAGCATTTCCGGGGTATCATTATGAGGAGAGATGTAGTTAGTTTTCCCGCTTCCTCAACTCCTCAGTATCGTTTGCTATTTTCGGTAATTTAATGAAACTGATAAATGACCAGATGAATGTTTTACGACATTTTCCAATGAATAATGCTAGCTTTAAAAAAAAAAAAAAGAAGAAATGAAGATAATTTGAAAAGAATAATGAAACTGAATGGAATATAACTAATATCCGAAAAAAATTGAACCGACCTTCAGATCATGATCGGAGGGAGAGGTCGGGAGGTCACGAGATTCAGAGGCATCCATAATTTTCTTTTTTCACTATTCCAAGCTGTTTGTTTGTCGTCTACGAAGTTGATTCGACCGTGCTCCACTGAGATGTTTGGCAGTGTCTGCCATAGGGCTTTCTTTACTTACGTTCACAGTATGACAATAATGTGCTATTCTGGTGTGCCTTATGATGATTTCATATCATGATTTATGTTATATCATAAATTGATAATATGATAAGTATCATATCATGATTATTACAATTTTTAAAGTTGCTTATTTTAGTTCTGCATTTCTTCTCTTAATAATGGACAATACAGCGGGATCCAAATCACATTGGTATGATAAATTGTATGATGTATGCAAGTATTCCAATGGATATTCCGTTCCCGAAGCATTTTACGGACCCGGAAAAGTTATAGCAGATGGATGTGGACAGCAGCATAAAACATTTTCATACGTGTAAGTTATCACTAAATATTAAGCACAACATGCAATAAGATGCATTATTTTGGTGAGAAATTTTTAAGCTTATCATCGATTCAATAGTGATAGATTGATAATATGAAAATTTTTTTACTTATAAAGCATTATTTGATATTAAAAAATAGAGTATAAATTACAATTTGCAGTCAAAATTTTTATCACCTTTTCTTCTTCTTCTGCGTTCTCATTGTTTTCTCTTGTTAAATCGTTTCTTCTGAACTGTTTCTAAATCGTCTAAACGTTCTCTTCATTATTTCCAAAATTATCTAACTGTCAAATACTCAGCTGATCTAATTTTTTACTTTTTAGATGGTTTTTTTTCTTTTTTTTCAAGGAGAAGAATCACTATTGTTCTGTTTCCAGAAATGAAAGAAGAGGATTTCTTCCTCTTAACAGTAAGAAAAAAAAAAAAATCAATTGTTGCCTTTTCTCTAAGACTTATAATGGTATCTGCTTCCACATATCTTCTTAAAAAGCTGCATCATATCTTGTAAGTAATATTAATAAGGCTAAGTATAGATTCAGACATTATCATTTGAATTACCAGGAAAAGCTGATAATTGCTGAATCAAAAAGCTGAGATCGTCTGATTGGCGACAAAACTCTGCCAACTAAAATTATGAACTTATTTCAGTTGCCTTCCGCAGGACTTGTTGGAAAAAAGTTACACTACCATGAGGAAATTATCTTTGCTAGGAAATTTTGGCTATCTTAGGTCCGCCTAATGTAATTTAATAACTTGATTTATTCGTCAGATGTTATGCTCAGTGCATAGAGCTACCGTTTTTGACGTATTTTTAATCTTAAGGCATGTCGTTTATTTTTAATATTTATGAATTATCAAGAGTATAGTTAACAATGGCCTCCCTTCCACGCAGTTCATCGTTTCAAATGAACCAATTTCAGTTAAAAGTTCCAGTTTATGCAAGAATTCAAATATTTCAGGGATCAACGGTCAGGGAGAACAGTTCGGTTATATGGTATTATAGACCGGTATTCTCCTGGTGCAGATGCTGATTTTTTAATAAGTCAGATAGTTAGTGATATTCTGCCCTTCGATCGTACTACTGATCACGTATTGAACAATGATCCCAGCGACCGACAGGTTTGTCAATATTGAATTTTCTTTAATTTTATGTTTACTACTTGGGATTTTAAAAACAATTAATGCTCCTTATAAGCCACTATTTATGCAACCAATTAGCCTGTGAACCATCAGCACGGTTGAAGTGTCTAGATTAAGAGTTTCGGTGTGCTAATCTGCTGTACTGGACAGTGACACGTGAAATAGCTGATGGAGTTAAAAGTTCAAAAAGGTGAAAATCATATAGATGAAACAGGTGTCTGTCAGGAAAGAGCAGCATAATCATTTTTTATTTGTTTAAAATCTGCAGTCATTGAAAGTATTAAAAAGTTGAGAGCCACAGTATACTGCAAAAATAGAAATATCTGTTACTGGTATTACGGGAGTTCTTTATTCCTGGAAAGCTTGAGTTCTCGGAATGTAAATCGCTTGTTATACTTTTGATTTAGATATACTGTCTGCTGGATGAAGCACTGCGAAAGGTTTACAAAGTCGACCTGAATAGCAGTAATGCAAGTACACGCTCATACCGGGAAAACGACTCACGCAGGTCACCTGGATCTTCAGGAAGCAGGGGTGGGAATAACAGTAATATAGAGATGGATGGTATTCCATCTGGATCTTCAGTGAACCATCCACATAGGTCACCTGGACCTTCAGTTAGCAGGTGTGGAAATAATGGCACTGCAGAAATCAATGGTTTTCCACCTGGAAATTATACAAAACTACCTAATGGGGTGACTTTGCCAAACTTAGCAGCAATGAATCCGCCAATTACTGAAGCGGTAGCGCAGAGATTATCGGTGATGGAGTTTCTCAATTTTTACAAGGATATCATTGAACGAGTTGAGCAGGCCGCAAATGCAGATGAAAGAAAGTATATGGAAATGACTAGAATGAACCAGGTTAATCCTTACATTCCTGTGTTCAATCCTTCTAACAACGGATATTTTCCGCAAGCAACTCCGGTTCAATATCCTGCAGGAAATTCGTATATTGGAGTACCTCCACAGGATAATTATATCCATAAATCTACAAGACGAAGAAATTACTTTGGTGGTAGAAAATTTGTGGCTCGTAATACAACTCTGCCTACCATTTCGGAATCAGCAGAAAAGTGGTGGAATGAAGAGAACGAAACCCTGATGTATCCTGAACAGCAGCAGCAACAACAACAGGAGCAGAATCTTGAATTTCCAGATAACACAGTTATACCACAATCAGTGCCAGCAACATTTCAAAGAACTTCTGTGCTAACTCCTGTAGAATCTGCTCGCGTTAGTAATGACGAGGAGTTTCTGAAAGCAGTTGAAGAAATAGCTACTGATTTAGGATACATAGAAAATAGTGCTTTCAAAGAGAACGGTGAAACAGCTAGCGTCAAAAGTGATGATAAGTGTAGCAATACGGATTCCGACGATTCAGTTTCTTCATGCACAGCAGCAGCAATTGTTTTCATCTATGGCAACAAAATGTTCATTGGCAGTATCGGTGATTCGAGGTAATCTGGTTCATTTCTTTAACCTCATTTAAAAATAGTGAATTTATATCATAACACAACCAGTTCTGTGAAATTGTGCTCAATTTTTCAACTGTTATTTTTTTAAATTTTCCTGCTTTGTAATAAAAGAACATTCCCTCACCTTGTTTTTCACAACGTCTCTCCAGTGTGAAGTAAAATTATTTTGAACTAAATACCTGATTTATTTTATCTCAATACCTTGATTAGTTGCAATTTCAAATAATTACTTTAAATTCAATGAAACCCTTTGTAGCTGTATAGATGAATTTTTTTTTCCTGTCAGCGAGGAAACGATTTGTGATGTATCTTCTACATATTATGAAACAACAGAAAAGCACTTTTACAGAGTCGTATCTCAGTTTTTTCTAGTTTTATATGATAGCTTTATCAGTCAGTTTTTTTTTTCTTATAATTTTAGTAAGGAGAATGAATGAAGTATTTTTTAGGATTATTTTAATGCGCCAAAAATGCCATTATTTAGATGTGATGTATTTGAATGAACCGCCACTTGCTTGGTATCCCGTAAGTTGAATTTTTTTTTGTCAGCTACATTCATTAAGGAATTGTTTTAAAAAGTTTTAAAATGCTTGTTACAGTTCTGTTTCTAACCTTCAATTTTTCGGTAACCTTTCGTTAACTCTTAGATCTTTTTCAAGATATCCTGTTATAACTTAAGATATATCATATACTCATTGCTTATTGCTATAAGATTGCCATTACTTTAATCTTCGATTTCAGATTGCAGCAGCAAAAAATCCATCTTTTAAAACCAAGCGTTATATTTTGTTTCAAGAGCCGATCATTCGTGGCGGATTTCTAGTAAGTGATACACTTTTTTTAATAGTAAATTATTTAAAATTGAAGAACATCCGCCGCTTTTCATGGATTTTCGGAATAACTTTTGAAAAACTCCAATCCTATACTTCACATTTTAGATTAATGAATATTCCATTTTTCTTCTGATGTTCAATGATGGTGTGATCACAAATATGTTGAATCTAAATGAATATTACCGAACTTCCAATGAAATAAACCGAAGTGCTGTTCAAATGGTCATTAAAATCATTGAAAAGCATCCGTCATCAGGTTTGAATTGAATCTCCCAAACATTTTATCCATGACACATTTGTCAGTAGAAAAAGAATAATGAACAGTCCTAATGCCATATACTTTGAAAGATTTCATGAGCCAGATTAACTATGGCCAACTTGGAAATTACACAGTATAAGATATTAAGAAAAAGAGTTAATGTTATACCGCAATGAGTATAAATTTCGACAAAATTCCCATCTGGTGCTAGCACATTTAGCTCAATAGGACAACTTTACAGTGGTCGAATGATAAATTAGTTAATGAACGAACGAGCCATTACCACGATTTGTAAGTGATGATAGAGGTAAGAATGAATAGATGAATAATTAGCCTTTATCTTTTAGATGTTGCGGAGAAATTTATAGCGCAAATTATGCATTGGTGCAATCGGAAATATGGGCCATTTCAAGATTTAAGTGGTACTAAACGAGAGGGTATGTCATTTCTCTTTGCGGACCTGCGACAATTGATACCAAAGCAGCCTGATTATGGCCATCTGCTAAGGAACTACCAGCCAAAGGTTTACTTAGTTTTATGCTTTTAGCAAATTTTACAAGTTTGTAACAGTGCTTTTGTCGTTTAATGTTTTCTGAGAATTGTATTTGTTCAATTCCTCCTATCCAGATAAATTTTCCCTTTATAACTTAAAAATTAATCGCTCGTTTCTTGTTTTGCAAGTGGCACTTTCTCGATTTCAGAAGAGATGCTTGAGTTTGGTAAAATTTGATAATATCTATTTTGTAATTGATTCAGATGCGCAAAAAAATATGTTTCAAGTGGTGCTTCAGTGAGCCAAACTTTGAATGAATTGTAAAGCTTTAGTAAGAAGTATTTTTACCACTGCAAAAGATCATGAATTTCATCTTGATGGCCGAAATCTACAAGAAATTTACTCGATTATAACAGCAGCAAAAGTTTGATTTTTGTAACCAAACTAGTGATTTCAGGGTATTTTGGGATCAAAAGCAGAGTCTTATCCAAAAATGGCTGCTTTCTCGCAGCGGTTGGAAGATGATGAGGAGACGATGAAACACGCTTCATCGATGAACAAAGTATACGATATGCTGCAAGAAATATTTGATCGTGAAGAAAGTGAACGTCGAGCTCAGGCAAATCCATTGAAGGACAAAACACTGGATGGAGAAACATGGGTGGTTGTCAGAAACTGTATGAAAGAAAGGGAACAATGAAGTTTATGTCTCGAGAGTAATCCCGCAGCTTCTAGGAGATTTGCAGAACTCTTTCATTGTTACACAGCCTGTTTTGATTTATTTTCCTTGTCTTCCTAGATTACCTCCTTCTAAGGTTTATCATCATTATCGTCGTTGGATTCTGTTGTTATTTCTTCATGCTAACATTTTCGAAAAAAAAAATCTGGTATTTTCTTAAGTACTGATACCAGATTTCAACAATGTACTTGTAAGGTTTTGAATATGAAAGCGTTTATGAAGCAGCTTAGCTTTACAGAAGAAAGTGAGCTAATGCATAAATAATTTTCTGTATTCTTACAGTCGTTTAAAAGTATTTGATTTTCAATCAGATTCCTATGGGGAAAAGACTATTTTCAATATATGGAAAGGACAGATAAGGCAATCGAGAAAGGCCAGATTTCAGGCCACTGAACTAGTCAGTTGTTGTCTTGTATCAAGACGGCACTCTTCTGATTCTATAAGCTAAATAGTAATAAAATTCAATTTGTATGGAAACTAAACGTATCTCTAGTAGATGCGAATATTTTAGTGTTTTATTTGTGGATAATTTCTTGCTTTTATTTATAAATATGAATTATGCTTAATTATTATCCTGATTTGTGCCTCTCAGGTTTGTAACTTCAACCAAATAAGGCTGGTGCCACAAGCGTAATCGCCAGCTCAACTGAAAGGAATTTTAGAGAATAATGCTTACATAATAAGCATTTCTGGCTCTTTTAATCTGTTATGTAATGCCATATTAGAGTGTCCAAATGGATCATTCGACTTACTGAATGATCAAGCAATCTTAAAATTGTAAAAAATAGAATCGTTATTTTCTTCTTTTTTTTTGCTTTTTAACGGCTGATGTGGTCTGATGTAACATTTCGTGTGGTCCGCTGTTTTAGCGCTCTTAATTCATAATTACTTGCTTCAGATTTGTTAAAGCATGTTGCGCGGTCCACTGTACTGTTCTTTACTTTTTTTCCCCTTGCGGTGCCTTCAAATAATAACTCCGTCAATACCGTAAGTCATTGATTACTTGTAATGTGAATTATTTTTGTTTCATTTTTTCCTTTTGATATTCTATCGTTTCTTTCGTTTTTCAACCATATTCGTTAAAAACTTTTATTATTATATATATCAAAATTTCTTATCTGCATCCTGATATCACGAAAGACTACAATTTAAAATATACCACGTTTCAACGGTACAGAAATTGTGAATGTTCCACGAGTGGAAAATTGAAGTTACGGTTAAATTTTAAAGCATCATTGATTTGTTGTTCCATAAGTATTTTGCGGATGGAATACTTGTGGAAGCAATTATTAAAGTTATTTGCCTATTATGCAGTTATTAAAACACCCGAGAAGGTCAAACAAAAAAAGTTTGAGTTTAGAAGTAGCAATAAAAACTTCCAAGAGGGGCAAGATGAGATACTAATATAATGGCAACTCTGTGATTGGATTCATTTTAAAAATATGTAAAGGCAGGCAAAATGTAACAGGACTGCAAATCTCTTCCAAACCCAGTAGAAAGAAATATTTACAGAAGTTAAGCAAAGTCAAATAAATTATCACATTACAATATGTACACACCATCTAAATCCTACATCCGGAAATAATACTTTGATATTATGAAGGCCTTAGGCATAGTTAAAGTCTTGGAAATATGAGTGATGGTTTATATTAACATCAGCAGTTGTTCAAATTACCATAATTTCCATGTCAAAGACCTAAAAGAGATGGAAATATTATATAAAATATCGGTCGAGACTGTGGTTAATGAAACTAAAGTAGCAACTAATTAAGGTCAATATCAGTAAGCCTTATAATCTGCTGTTAGCTGATATGCTAACATCGATCATAATATGTTAATTTTTTTTTTTGTTTTATTTCACAGCATCTGATAGCTAGAGAGAAAAATGATTGAAAAAAAAATTCTTATGAAATCTTCATACCTACAGAAGTTCAAATAATTCTTATATAAATATCTGGTATAGTCTTACCACCATTCTCTACTTCACTCGAATTGATGAAATCAGTGAAATCAGTTCCCACTGCTACTTATACTTTTGAATGTTTGCTTCACAGCATCCTGAATAAGTTTACTGGCGAATTCTTCATCCAGTCGAAAATACGTTTGTACTTTTAAATAGCGATCATGCAATGATAACCTGGTATAAATTTAACCTTTATTAATCTTGAACAAGACGCATCATGGATTTTTTTATGTCCTCAATTTAGATTTGAAAAGCATGCTTGAACAACTTTGAGTAATACAACATTTGAAATTGTACAGTGCTAGAATCCCAGTGATATGGATAAAGACAGAGGGAACATTTAGATTATTTAACGAATATAAATAATATGAAATAATAAGATAAACCTCGGATTCTTTAAGATGACTCCTTTCATGGTTGGTATAATGATACCCACTCGCAAAATATCAGTAAGCAGCTGCTCGAGAAATTCGGCACCAAAAAGACCAAGATCGCCAAACGTTGCCTGATCAACATCTTGAACGCGAGATTCAAGTAATTTGAAGTCTAAATTTTCGATGGAAACGTTGCCGACAATTCTTGTTTGATTTAACCACAAATTAATGTTTGATGTCATCTTTGTGTCAGCTCGAATAATCTGTAATAATCATTATTAACTATTGCGCTATCAGATTTGCCCATAAAATTCATATGTAAACATCATTTTTTTTTCTTTTTGAATTAATTTCCCATTTGACAAGAAAAAATTAAATATTCCTTTTTTTTTTTTTTGAAAGTATGCAGATATAATACGATAACAAGCACCATTTACATGGCTAGTTTACTGAAAAAAACTTATGGTATATCTTTAAAACTTATTTACTCTTTTTTCGACTTGCTTAATTGTTATAGAAACATTAGCAATTACCATTAGCTTGAATTGCGTCGAATTGCGTGATCTAACAAACATATTCATGCTGCCATAAAGTCGAAATCTTGCTCGATTTTCCACAAAAACGAGTAATGGTGACTAAATAAAATTTACCACTTTTTTTTTTTAAGCAAAAATGTGAAATCAAAACATATCTTGATTTTATTTCGAAAAATAGCCACCAAAAGGACCAATAAATCATTGCAGTAATTTCTGATAGCAACAGAATTCGTGAATTGGAAAAAAACAGCAATTTTAAATGCAAAGATAAATTAAATTGGGATTTAAATTATCGTGAAAAGAATATCATTAAAGGAAGACTATCGCTAAAATAGTGATTCAGTCAGAAACCTTTCGGGTTGAAAAATGAATTTCAACTTCACGACCCGGATATTGCCTAGATAGTTCACCAAGATATTCACCAATGCAATAGCCACTTTCACAGGTAGTCAACAAAAGAGTTTTAAATTGTGGACTTGATTCAGGACCAATAATAAAATCCATATATTTTTGTTTGTATGCATGAAACAATAGTGAATTGGCTATGTAATCTGTTGCAATAAATTCTGCCATGTGAACACCTAAAATCCAAATTTTCAGGTGAAAGATTTCATTTACTGATAAAGTTTTATAAAATATTTTCTACTCCCAAAACTTCCTCATCATGTTTCCGTTTTTGTGAAATTTGATAAAATGTATAAAATCAATTACAATTAGGACTTTTTTCTTCACTTACAATTAACTTATTATGAAATACTAAATGATGGATGTGACGAAATTACAGATAGAAAACTGTCATCAATAAAGATAGTGTAATGAAGTGAATTTAACAGAAATGATCAAAGAACGCTTGGCAAAGGTTTGGAAAATGAATCGAAACATCCGAAATTTCGCTCAAATCACTTCTGATATTAATTATAACATGCATAAACTCAAACTACACTGCTCTTGAATTAAATATTTTTCTCTAAACACACGTGACGAAATATCACAACTGCCTTGATAATTAGCACTATACATTTCTCGCAAGTACTGCTTTTCATAAACTCTCACTAGATCAGAAACTGAACTAGTTCAATCAAGGAGTTAATTTGAACTCTGATAAAATTCTACATAAATTACTGAAAAACTTTTTACCCTTTGGTGGAGGAATGTAAATATTCGGAGGATGGAATGGGGTACCACCGTGACCATTCCTAAAAAAGAAAAAAAAAAAGAAAAAGAAAAGAAATATTTCACTTTGCAATTATGAATAAATCATTACCAGTAGCACTGCTTCTGTTAAATGATATCCTGTAAAGCTTTTTTGTCTTGGTATTGATATGTCCATTGTAGAGACAGAAAAGATTACACAAAAAGTTCTTTTTTTTCAACACGATGCAATAAGTGAAATAATCAAAGCTTTCCACTTCAATCATATTAGCTACTTTTATTTTAATGTAGATTTTTAAAGATACCAGGAAATTTCGCCTCGGGAGAGCATTTCAATAGTTTCATAAGCGATAAGTGGATCACGAATGAGTCGATAATCCAAGATAAGATTTTTCTGTCGCAAATTGTTAATAACATTTAGTAAGGTAACATTCTTACCGCCAATTTCGCCAAGCTTACTAAGCGGCCTTCTTGCTGGTAAATCGAAAGATATCCCTAATAAATCGACTGAATTTTCATTGATGGGTATCTAAATTACTCCTTTTTTAATTTCAAACTTGTTAACATAAAAGTTCATGATCAGAGCAGCATTGTTGGAAGATGAAGAGAATAATCTGTCATAATCCTGATGATTACTGTATTAGCTGATTTCAGGCAAATAAAATTTTGACTGCTTACGATTTGACCTGAATATGATTAAAATGAAGTAAATACCTGAAGAGGCATTGTTGCTAATATGTAATTCATATCTTTATTGATCATATTCTTTATCATTTGACATATACGATCTTCAACAATTGGTTTGAAGTGTGCGATTATGAAAGCTAAAATGTAATTCATCTATCATTTCGGCGGTAATCTTCCACAATGAATCAAAGGTTCAAAACAAAAAATGTAAAATAAATGGCTTTTGCTGAATGATGCCATTTCATCACTTATACCTTTAAAAGTATTGATGAAGAAATCCGTTATAACGCCAGTGTTTCGGACATTTAAATCAACGTAACCAACATTGGCACGGCAATATGATGACTGCACCATTGGAGCACCAGCACGCGTTCTATAGATTTGCTTAATTGAAAATTTCAATTTTAAAATCACAATCATAAAATGGATATTTAAAACAAAACAGTTAAAATTAAAATGAACAGACCTAGCTAATCTAACAGCCATTGTTAAGCTTACATGACCAAATAAAGTTTCGAATTGTCCACGAATCGGTACTGGTGGAATTAGAAATGGCCCAGTGAATATTGCTTCAAATTCGCCTGCTGCTCTAAATACTATTTAGTGTAGTAATAAAAAATTAGAAATTTAGAAATTATTGAAAATATTCCATTCATTTATTATTTGATAATCATTAAAAAGAAAATTACATGATTTCTGATTCACACCTGATATGCATTTTAGCCATTGACCATGTGAACATGTCTGGAGGTGACAATTCCAGACTGTATTCCGGAGGTGACCAATATTTTGAAACATATGCATCATATATTGAAACCTAAAATGAGAACAAAACTTATTCTTATAAATTTAATTTTTATCACCTAAATCACTATTAAAATTGATTCGGTCGATTTGTGCATGTATATTTCAGTAATAGTCGATCGAAAATAGGTTTCTTTCGAAAAAAAAAAGGAAAAAAAATTGCCGAAAACCGTTCCCATCTCAATTTATCCTCAATTTAAGCTGTCGATGATTTTATCGAACGTATTACATTTATCTCTTGTTATAAGTGGCCTTATTATTTGATAACAGATAATATTGTTAAACGTTTTTTCACACAGCATTTAGCTATAATTTACATATTTTAAATAATTTTGAGCAAATTTTCTGCCTTTTCATTCACTGCGAAAAGCAACAGCAAATAAAATAATGATCAGTTAAGGAAAAATTATTTCAAATACTGTATGTATTAGCCCCTTTGAAAATGTGATCAATTCATAATATCAGGATTACCAGAAATATTCATCATAAAATATGCATTATTTGGATGTTTACCTGACCGGCTTCAATAATTTCAGTAATTGTCGGTAACTGAATACGTAATATTTCATCGTTCACAACTTTCATGCCTATTTCGCGCAGATATGCGAGACCAGCAGACATTAATCTCATGTGGATACCAGGATTGTGGGCATTGGTATTTGTCTGGAGCAAGGATTTTAAATCAAAAGGGATTTGACACATTTCTGAAATTTGCGACAGCATTTACGTCTTACCACTAGTGCTGTTTTGGAATTCGCTGTTATCATAAGAATCATGTGACATCAGTTATCGATGATTGCTATTCCATACAAAAAGAAAAAAAAAAAAAAAACGGATTCTAGTATTCAGAAGGATTGATACTGAAGGAAAAGAAGGTGAGGATAGTGGAGGACTGTTGAAGTATTTAAAATATTGTATATTACCAGTAATAGCGTTGATACATTTTCTCCAGATACTCGTACATCCAAAATTGTAAAAATCAAAGCCAGAATCATAAGATACATCATAACATTCCTGGAATCAATGAAGAATACATGACAGAGGAATGGTAAAATAGAGGATAACGATGCTTGAATAAAAATTATAACGAATCAACGATTCAAACAGATAGCCACATAAATAAGAATCTTCTTCTTCTATAAGTGGCAGCATAGCAGAGCGTAATGATAGGTCGAATGCTATTCCGACAACTAAAAACATATGCGAAAATTACTGGAAAACGAGTTTTATTGAAGTGATCTAGCAGAAAATCCTAATTGATGAGAGTTTATTGACTGATTGATGATGGATTGATGTAGTAGAATGAAAGCATCTCTGCAATAAGAAAAAGAATACTATAAATGCTTTAATAGAAATTATCACAACAACAACAAAAATAATAATAAGAAGATGATCAACAACAATAGCAACAGTAATAGCAGTAGTAGGAGCATCATTATCGTAAAAGCTGTAATGTCAGTTTGATTATTGTTCATGGTGAACATATATCAACGTCAAGGTTTCGTCTCTTCCAGCCGGGCCGATTCTCATCTCATCTTGTTCGATTCCATTTCATTCTTTGCGATGAATGAATGGATAGATGGATAGGCGCACATTGTACAACCCACGAAGATTGCTGATGTTGTGCATGCATCCATCCGTCCGAACCGGTTGTCGATAAATACATCATTATCCGGCTGGCCCTTTCCCATACATCAGTTATAACATTCATTTCAAGTTTCATGGTTTAATAAGGTTTTTTTCTTTTTTTTTTTTTTCATAAGCAAACAGAGCGATGAAAACAAGAAGCATACAATCTTACTGAATGAGATGAATTAGTTAGTAAATTGTTAACTTTATGATAATTTTGATAAGCTCTCATTTATATTAACATCCAGTTTTTCAGGAAATGCACAATTGACAGTTGATATTACAGCTGATGAACAGCATTTCTTTTTTTTTTTTTGATGTCCATCTAAATTTTCGTGCATAAATTCATCATTTTTAAACGGAACAATTTATTATGCTGATCTTTAATTTAGTTTCATCAGTCAGCAACTTCTCAGTCTTCATCTGATTTTCAACCACAACTATTCTTTAATAAATGCAAATAATAAAATCATGCTCCCATTCATGATACTGTCCCATCGGCTGCCTAATTAACAGACAAATGAATTGAGATATCATTATCATAAGTGCTACAACAATTGACGTTGTAGTTGCTCACCAGTTATATCACTGAATGCACCAATGATATTCTGGTAATTTTTGAGAAAAAGACAATTTCGCAGTGAATAATTACTCAATTAATGAAGCAAGCGAGAGAAGAACCATTTATAAATTATTGAATTCATTATCTTCCTTAATGATTCCTTCTTTTTTTTTTTCTCTTCTTCTTCTTCTTTCGTTTTCATTAAGATTTCTCGTGCGAAAAGAAGAATGAATTAAATTTGTTGACAATTTTCTTTAAAAATTTTATTATCGCTGTAAGAGGCAACAAACAATAAAGTGCAAATTAAATCAACATGAATTCCTTTTATCATCGCCACATCTTTATCACTTAATTGTAATCACTGTTTTCAGCGATAATTTTTCAAGGACTTTGATTATAGATACATGATACTGTGATATATTTATTGCTGCAAGTATTTTACGGAATCATTTATGATAATTTGAAACTCACAGTGGCATTTGCAAATTTTGTCCCAATTATAAAATGAATACGATTGAATAAATTGCAATTTTAATAGGGGACAAGGTCACGTACATGGAAGATTTACGAGTTATAATTTCAAAATGAATTTTTCTCCTGGTTCATTTAAAATCGATCAAAATTTAAAAGACCTCTTAAATTTAACTTAAAATAACAGGAATCATACTTTAAATACCTGTATTTTGTAGGTTAGTAAAACTTAAAATATCTGGCCACTAAGTAAAGATTAAGACCTGCCTGATTTATGGTTTAGAAAGTTTTGAGACCGATAATGTCTATGGTTCCAAATAAACTGGATATTACCTTATAATTTTAATTAGCATGAAGTCTAAATGACTGCTTATTTTTATCAGGAAAAGAATTAATTTATTTATAATATTTTTTTCATAATATTTCATGATAATCAATGCAAAATTTATGATAAAAAAAAAAATTATCGCAAATACAAGTTAAATCATCACAGTGCTGAAATTGTTACCTTTGTTATTGCTTAATGAACATATCATTAATTAAATTAGATAAAATGGATATGTATAATCAATCTATCATAGCTAGAGTAACAGTATAGAAATAAAATCTTACAAAAATTTATTGATAAAGTACTATAAATTATTTCGGTATCTTTAAATATGCATTTGAAATTATATTATTCTTTAACAAACAACAGTCAGCATGTTTTCAGGTTTTTTTTTTCTTTTTTTTGTTGCTGAAAAAAAAAAATTTCGCCGAAGGCTGTCAATTTTTTAATCTTTAAACATACCTGTTCTTGTATTTTAGCGATAGTTTTTATGATAAATGCTCTATTCGTTTGCAAGCATTCATCACTTCAAATTTGCTTAACATTATGATTGTCATATTTGTGATAAAGGATTATCCATTTAATTAACAAATCTTTACATCAATTTTAAATATATTCTTTCACTCAAATTTGAATTTTTTTTTT
>PQVD01000464.1:7221-17356 GCA_003012265.1 Setaria equina | reverse complement strand
AAAAAAAAAAATTATTCAATTATTTTAGAGCAACAGTTGGTAACAACGAAGTGCTCTGTGATACGAGTATTTGAGGTAGTAAATGAGTCGTAATGTTGTCGCCAACTGAAGCTTTAGCGAATTTTTTTTTTTGTCAATCTTTAAAGTATACCTTTTTAGGAAGTTATGAAGTTGAAAATTTGAAGCCCTGAACTTTGAAATGAACAAGTTCATGTAGTGGAAATTTGAGCAATGCACATATGGAGCAGAGGAAAAATAAGTGAAAAAATAGTGAAGACATTTATTGATAAAGAATAAAATACAATCAACAATCGAATACTGATCATTACAATGCTTTATTGCTGTTTTGTTTTGTTTCTACAGTCTTAATATAAATTTTTCAATTATCATCATGAAGAAGTAACGAGTTTTATACAATTTGCACACAAACTTATGATTGATAGAATTTGTTTTTAAATTGATTTTCTTTTTTTTTCTTTAATAATATTGCATTTTGCCGAACAGAATGCACGCAAAAAGGAGAGGAACAGAACTGTTTAGAAATCAAAAACAAAAAAGAAATGGAATATGCGTCTTTGGCAAAAACTTTAAAAATTTTGTTATCATTAATTGTATAGAGTATTCTTGGAACGACATATTGTTTTAAATTCTCATTCCATACATTCGTGCGGAACCGCGCAGTCCTTCAACAGACAAATTATATTTCAAATTTATGCATAAAATTCGGTTATAAATATAAAAAGAAATAAATTATGTTCACTCCATTTCATAAATATTCACTTTTTCAATGCAAATAAAAATGAATGCAATTTTTATTCCACCGTAACAGCTTAACAAAGAACTTTTCATGCATTGAAATATGAAATTAAACTTAATTACTTTATCAATCAATATTGGATGATTCTGATATAATTCTAAGAGAAATTAACGCTTTAAGTAAAATTGAAACTTAAATTTTTTAACAAAATATCTGTATTAAACAAAACTCACTCAGGATAGCATTGTAGATTTTTTTTCGAGCACCCATTGTTGAAACACCGATATCTTTTAGATTCTGTTCGTCCAGCAACAAAAAAGCTTCCATGTCGATCTGTAAGTAATAATTAAAAGCTGATCGGTTATTTATTGTGATCAAATGAATTCATTTTATAAGTTTATTCCTATTTATCCATTAGTTGCTTTTTCTTTTTTAAAAAAAAGAAAAAAATAATGAAATCAGAAGTAACTCTTATGCCTTCAGTAGAAAAATATAGTTTTAATTCGCTTCATACTTCTTGGTCTCTGAACTGTGCAAGGTATTCGCTACAACCGAGTTGTGCAAGTACCATTGCTGGATCGACAAAAATGCGTATATCCCAAACAAAGTCATTTCCTATCAAAGGTGATGATTCGAACACTCCAGTTGATGCAGAAAAATCTACAATATGTCATCAAAATCACCCTGAAAACTGAAGAAAAAACTCAGGGATTATCCATATAACTGGTCCCTTTTCGAAGATATCTATCCAAAAAGTATAAAATATATCATAGAATAAAAGGGTGAAAATAGCAAAAAGTTTGGGGAAGAGCATTTAAATTGCTAGTTATTGTAAGAAAGACAGGTTATCTTTATGTATAGTAATTCCGAGACTAATTTTACCGGTAGTATTTCGCAGAAATTCAACAAAAATCTCCAAATATAGAATGAAAATTATAAAACCTCGACTGGTTCCAACGTTTGTAATAGGTGGTTGCAATTGATTTGATTGAAAAAGGTGTAAATTATGAGATGATAAAGAACCAATTAATGAATTTGAATTCGAGCTGTCCTGGGCATCATCGCCATGTTCATCTTCTTCCAATACAGATGCCAAACCCACCGAAGGCGTTATTGAACGATGAGTCTGGAAGAAACTGAAATTATCTACAAAATTACGAAGACTAACCGATTTATGGACTGATGAATTTATACATGATCAATACATTGAAAGTAAACACGTAACTTATCACATCCATGAAGTGATCCTTTCCTGTCTTTTCGGGAATATTTTTATCCAGACATAAGAATTAGGCAGCATTATTTAAAGAACTGATTAATTACATACCGCACCATCCATTAGATTCGTTTCTTGCTGTGAGCCTGATCGTCCATCATATTGGCTGCTGGTACTATCAAAGAAGTTCAAACTACTTCTCAAAATATCTGCTGGTAATGAATTGCTAAAACCGTATCCAGCCCAAAGATCAGTAGGCTGCCGTACTTTTGTTGGCGTACCATTGTACACGGCTGAATGTACTAATCAAAATGTAGATTTTTAATATTATTTTGCATTTATATCATGTATCAATGGTCTTTAAAAGTCTTTAAACACTAATAAGATAAAATTTGATTTTTATGAATATTTAAGGAGAATATATGTAGAATTTAGATCATAACAAACCGCGATTTGCTTTGAGCAATAATTGTTCTCTTGTTGGAAATCGCTCAGCACCACTACAAAAAGAAGAATTTCATAATTATTTTTAAATTTTTACTGCAAAGATTCGGACCGTAACTAGAAAATAATAAGATCAGTTCACTCATAGTAATATGTTCCCGAAACTACCATAAGTTTATTCTAGAAACAATCCCATATGAACTTCAAAAAAGGACTTACTTTCTGAACATATCAATTTGTTTGATTCCAGCAAGTAAGGAATGAGCGATTGGGGAGTCGTCGGGATTCGGAGTTATTTGGGCATACCGATTCTATGGTTAAAAGTTGTGTGAATTGATAAGAATCAAATATGTCATTTTTTGTTAGCTTCTCTTCACAAGTTGATTTGCAGCTATTTCGCAATTTAGTGGTGAAAAAAGTTAATTAGGAACAGAACTTGAGTGGCTGAGACATATTCAAAGAGAGAATTCGTTGAAGATATCATAACAGAAAATTTTTATAATGTTTTTTTCTTTTTTTTTTTTCATTTCTTTTAAAGTAAATTTTAAACATACAGCATCTGTTGTTGGACCATCAACTAGTGCATCAGCTAAGCGGCACTGATTCTCGAAGTTACCAAATGTGGGCCTTTGCAGTGAATTTTGTGTCCCAATATATAAAGATTCTACGTTAGTACCTGCTTCAAGATAACTTTTTTGAAAACTTTTTTTTTAATGAATTTAAATAGTTCGTTCTTTCTTTTTAAAGTGTCAAATAAATCTTCTTTAGCATAAATTTCAAACAAACAAAATTTAAACATACAGAAATCTGCTTCTAGCCCATCAGCCGAAATCTCAGATAACGATTCAGATTAAGGAATCAGTGAAAAAAGAAGATACGAAGATGAGAAAAAGGAGGAACTAAAGAATAACAAGAGTACTGGAGGATTATTTCTTGTTTTGAGTGAGGAAATATAGAAGAATTCTAATTGAGAACTTACTTAATAATTGTTGAGCTTCAATACGTATATTTTCAATAAGTGTGGATATATGACCATTTTTGAAGAATTCGAATACATCTGGCACTGCATTCGAGCTATTTTGAACCAAATTTAAGATTCGTTCACGTGCTTGATATAGCATGCATATGTTCATTTCACTACTACTTAAAACTACGAGCTGAAACAATATCACTAGTTTAAGAATATTTCTATTTTGTACATGCATGCTTCGCATTTTTATTTCCTTTTAGATAACTTCTTAATCTTTCATTGGACAACATTTTTTAGTCTGTAATATAACCAGAAATTAGCATTATGTTTTATTAGCACCTGGAAGTTTGCTATTACCAAATATTACTCAGCATACTGTTTGGTAGGTAGAATACTTGAATTTGTGGGATAAACCTTCGAAAGACAAAGATTTTCGCAATTAATATTTTTTTTCAATGCCACATCAAGAACCTGTACTATTTCAGAGAAGTGGAGATTCGAAAAATGACACCATATTCCAGCGAAATGTTCGGGATTTCATTTTACTTCAGCGAGAAGAAACTGTTAAACTTGCCGTGGCATTACTAAGAGTTCTACTTTTCCGCCATTTCTCATTGATGGTAATACCGAATTTTGCTTCAATCAAAGCTTTATCAATTAAATCGTAGTCGGATTCCAATATCCGATCAAACTGCACTGCTACAGGCAGTAAACCCTAAAAATTTTTGATGCAGAGCAGATGGATTTTTATGAATCTGACAAACCATTACAACATTTCTGCAGAACGCCGTGAGAGTGAAAAAATATCCCAACAGAACTCACTATGATATATTTTCGTGCAATCAAAATGCCAGCAATTGGACCCACGATAAATAATTCAAAACCATTTTCAACAGTATTAGACTGAATAATATGTGTTGAAGTTTGCTGAGCTAACCATTGCATTTCTTCTTTTTTACCCTCATCACGCAGTAATGGTTCAAGACAATTATGTGCATTGATAATTGTATGACAAAGTAGACTATAATCATTCTGTAATAATTTTCTAGTTAAATTATTGCTAATATTTAATCATTTATTGGATAAATTTTAAGAATGTAAGCTTCATTCCTAAGCTGATAACTGATAATAAACTTAACGGTAGCAACAAATCTAATAAATAAAAATTAAATATAAACCTGTAACTGGTACATATTGGAGAGAATCATAACTGCCTTAACCATTTCTACTTCGTTCTGTTCAGTTCCTTTCAAAATACATTTCACTTTACCATTTCGTTCCTCGCGTAAACTAATAAAAATATCTGGATGCCCAATGTTTCTTTGCAATTCTTGGAAAGAATAACGGCATGTATTCGGCAATTCACATATTATACATAATGGGGATAATTTCTAAAAGGAAAAATACTCATCGATTACATTTAGTCAATAACAATAGAAATATCTACAGTTTTTTAAATCTCAAAAAACACTGAACTTTTAAGCATAGTAATGGAAAAGTACAAAAGTAATCAGATACAAAAAAATTCACTGGATGAAATGATTTAACATTAAAATTGTGAGCCTCCTGATTAAAACCTATTCAGATGTATAGGTAAATAAATCGATATTAAGAATAAATTAGAGTAAATAAATGATAAGCAATTCTTAAAGCTTATGTTGATATACAAGTTATATCCAGTGAAATACAATAGCTTACTCGTAATCGTTGTCGGGCTTTTTCCACCTGCCGAACTGTTCCAGATACTGACACCTAATCAGAAGTGCTTTCAAATACTTGTTAATTAATAATATAGCACTTTTTTAGCTAAGAAATAAAAAAAAAAATCTCCTTATTAACGCGAAGAATAGCAGCGACTATTTGTCTCTGCTTCTTCGAGTGATTTCAGAATTTTATTCAAATTTATTTTAAAAAAGGAAATCCTTAATGTTTTACAATATTTACAACATTTATAACATGAAGTATGATGAACTGCTTAAAATTACTTGGAAACTTAAAACAAATGATCAGTATTATTTAACAGCTGAAATAAATTTATGGAAATTCGAAATAGCAAATGATTTAATTTTCCAAATATTAAATAAGCTTCAATTCATCTTTTATGTACAACGGTTATATCGAATTTTACGAAAGGATTAATTAAGATCTAAAACGCTTTAAAATTATTTATAGTGGCTCAACTCTTAATACCTGATTGTTCTTTTCCATATCATGAATCCTGTTCGAATCTGGAAAATGAATGTGGCACATTGTATCACGCATTATATCCTGAGTATTTTTACCCTTTCGTCCTATTATTTTCGAATGATCGCAATGTGGTATTTCGATCCTCAATGATATTTTGTCGCGCTGCAAAAACAATTCTTCCAAATGATGTCTGAGAAGCGAAAATATGAATAATTCAATTTGACATTAAATCAAAAATTAAGGTCAAGAAAGCGATTGAATTATAAAAGGGTCAACAACGAAGGAACTAAAAATAAAATATTTAACCTTTATTCTGAGGGTCGATGCAATTAATTGACGAGCACAGTTGACTTGCTCAATTGTGCCAAGCATTTTCACGTAGGGATCTGGGAATTAATGTTATTTGTTTTTTGCAAGCTACAATTTAATTTGAGAGTAAACGAGATATTGTTAACAAGTAATTTGGTCATCCATTTTCTTATTTCTTTTTCAAAAAAGAAAAAAAAAAGAAAAAAACATAATTTTTAAATAAAAAGTGTATAACCTTTTTTCGTCTTTGCGCCGATTTTCAAACGACTTGGCCACGAGATGACAGCACCGGAGAGCTCAGTTACCTGAGAAAAAGTTTGTAAATACAACAAATTAACATGAATACTGGCAAAATCCACACGGAAATTCTTCAGAAAAAAGAATTTTTTCTTTGTTATTCAAGGAAAACATTTTTATAAATATTGCAAAAACAAACTTTTTGAAAGAATTCTTCCGCTGAAGGTAGGAATTTCTCGGACCCGTATAAAGGCTCACCTGGAATTCTTAATTTAAAAAATTCTTAATTTTCTTGATGTGTGTGACAACTGGCGCATTTATAATGTCAATTATATCATTGTGTCTTATAAGTTAACTCATATCAGATAACATTTGCAATGATTTAGGAAACGATGCTGGTAATTTAGCTGTGAAAAGGTGGAGTAAGATTTCAGCAAAACAAAATGAAAGTTGCATATTCTAAAACTCGAGATTTTCAGGACCTGAAGTTACTCTTTGCTCATAGTTCAAAATTAAGGCTGCATAATTTTAGATAAACCTGTAATCATCGATTCGAGTCGTTTACGATCAACTTGGATCTGCTCTTCCACTTGATTATTTGAGATTTTATCTCGATTAGTTACTCGCGTATCTTTCGAGATTCCTTCGCCGGCTTCATGCATTCGTTCTTCTTCACTCATTGATTCAAAAATCTTAACAATGAATATTTCTAAATTATAAAAATTTTTTAGCAAGAGAAAAAAAAGGAAAGTAAGAGGCAAATATATTCAACAAAATTCTTCAAACTTCATTTGTAAATAATAAGAAAGAATATAGTTCTCAATGAGCAAAAAAAAAAAATGCAACAAATTTCGATTTTCATAAATTATCTTCAACAGTATGATGATAGCATGAATAAAGATTTGTTATTAATGATCAGCATTTAGCAAAAATTGAAAACGAATAATAGTGATAATAATTTGACAAGACCAGAGGACAAATAACTAGCTTTTAACGTACTTACGCACTTGACGTACGCACCAGAAACCGCGAAAAAGCGCAAGTGAATTGAAAACGAGCGAGTATGGTAAACGATCTGGAACGATTGGTAAGGCAGACAAAAAGGGTAATCATGCTAGACAATAAATCAGTGCAATATACATTACAATCTTTCTTTTTTCCAAAGTGCTTGAATGAAAGAAATTTAAAACGTGTTGGAGTTCTAGGGAATAATTACTTTAGTAAGTTCAAATGGTGACACACCTACAGGAAAGGTAAAAAGGTAAAGTTATCACGCGAACAAAAGGGAGCGCTGAAAAGTGATCGTACCTCTTGCAACAAGAATACAACACATTACATGACGTGCACCATCCTATCACGCATTCTGCTGTTGGGCGTACGATCGATGTACTGAAGATGATTGACATCGCGCGTTGATATTATCAGATTATCAGGTAGCTAGAGGGATTAATAAATCTACAAGCATATAATTTCAAAGAAAAAAATGATGAAAAGCTTATCAGTTAGCATTTTCATCAGTTTCTTTCCTTTTTTCTCTTTCTCTTTCAGTTTTTCTCNNNAAAAGAGAGGGAGAAAGAAGGAGAAGAAGTAAGAGTAAGTAGCTACTGATGAAAGATGAAAGAGGAAGGAAGGGAATGGGAGAAGGCGGGGAGCGGGATTGGATGATTCTCGGGGAAAATAACTAAAATGGATATTAGAATGTAGCGGTGTGTTGCAAGGTAGAAAGAGGCGAAAGAGGATGAAAAAGGGACGGGGACTGTTGAGTTTGGAAGAAGGGGTTACCAACCGGTTGTCTCACCTTTTTCTGAAATTTTGATGTCGTATGTTTTCGCGCAGCTCGCGCAAAACTCGGTTGTAGACGTTTCTTGAAAAGGCACAATGATTGGAGAGTGTCGCCTAGAAATTTCTCTTGATATTAAATGTTAATTAATGAATTGCTTCCCTTTAAATCATCATTACTCTTCTCGTAACATTATTCACTCCATCACTGACCCCCACAACTTACACATGCGTAATCATTTCTCAATAAGTATTATGGTTTTTTTTTTTTTTTTTTTTTTTTCCGTACACCACTATTAATCGTTTACAACTTCGACAATTTATACATACGATTCGAAAGATTTCAAAATGAAGTAGTTCAGAAAACAGAAGAAAAAACATAAATTAGTTGATTTTTCACTTCTAGAACAAGAATTATTACAAATATTTTAGAAATTACACACAGCAATATTATTATCATCTAACTGAAATGCTTAAAATTGGGAATTGAAATCAATTGAGTCCGCAAATCATATACAAAGAAATACTGTACCCATCGATTGGATAGCTATAGCTTCAGTGATATGAAGTAGAAACTGTAGTAAAATAAGCTCTCACTCAAACAATAGCAAACTAAGAAGGTTGGAAAGTTTATTAAGCCAAAAACAACTTCTAATAATGGGGTATCCGTGCTATTGACAATATTTCTATCGTTTTTTTTTTTTTTTTTTTTGCAAAGAAAATAAATACATTTACCAGTATAAGAGTTTGCAAAACTTTCGAATTTTTAGTTCTATTGAATTAGCGAATTTGGTGACTCATTCTCGATTGTAAATTTGAAAACTGAGACAATATATTATGCTACACTGTTCTCAATTAGTTTATTTTTTGCCAAAACCTTCCCACATTTTCTAATCCTGAATAATATACAAATTATAAAGATCTAATGATCACACTTTAAAACGATCAATTTTTTTGTCACCAGAATTCATCCTGAACATCTATTAGGAAATGAGTGACAATTATGAAATATCAAATGAAGTCATTAAAATTATGTTACAAACTTTAACTGAACGGAGATACCATAAAGACAGGTAAAGAGTCGGAACAGTCGATGTTATTAACATTTTGGTCAACAAATATGCATTGAACTAAACGATCTGATTTACAATATATGCGATCCAATGGACCACTTGACGAATATGTTCAACACCTAAACGGGCCAATGATTGTCCAATTGTTGCCATTTCACAATAGCAGTATTTAAGTAAGATGCATGAGAGGAAAATTTTCAAACTTTAAAATGAACGGAACTTTTTTTTTTCTTTTTCACAAAAAAAAAACCTGCAACATTTCTTCATCAATACTCATTTCATTCTTTTGCGCTTCCTTTCTTCTTTTTTTTTCTCTCTCTCTCTCTCGATAAAAATATTTCTGTGATCAAATAGCGTCAGTAAATTGCCATTTAAAACACTGAATTTATTAACGAAACTCTCAGACGTCTTTGTGTCAAACGAACAAAACTCACTGAAACAGATAATACAGAAAGAGCTCGCACTTTCATTTCATTTCCAACTTCGATTCCCGAAAAACTATTTTTTTTTTTATTTGTTCCATTGAACGAAAAATACATATTATACATATATATATATAATATTTTATATATATAAATTTATACATGTGTTTACTTTTCAGCAAAATATTTTTTTTCCTCTAATTTTAAATATAAAATTTTACAATTTTTCACAACTAACATCACTAATTTCTAGGTCAATTAAATTATTTGTAAAATCATTGAATTAAAAAAAGAAAATCTAAAAACAAAGGAAGTTTCGTTTCTTTTTTTTTTCAAGTTTNNTTTTTTTTTTCAAGTTTTATTTTCAAATACTTATTTTTCTTATTATCGGAAGTCAATTCATACAGACTGGAAACAAAAGAGGACAACTGATAGAACGACACAAACATTACTAAATCATATGATATGAAATACAGAACCTAAATCAGGGAATTTAGTTGACACATGCAATAAACTGTCAAAAAGGTTAATTAGCAAGTATCACTGAAGTATAGCCAAGCTTAAATTCAAAATATCTGTTTGTGTTAGCTCGTCACTGAGCCTCTTCGCTCTGATCAGAAAGCACAGTGCAGAAATCCATAATGTTCAAGTAAAATAGATTTCATAACTGATGAATCGAAGAAATCAAATAACAATATTAATCTCAAATTTCCATCTTGAGCAAGTACTGTTCTGAAGTTT
>PQVD01000463.1:0-19480 GCA_003012265.1 Setaria equina | reverse complement strand
TCGCCCTAATGATATTACATATGTAGTAAAGCAGTAAGCTTACATCGGAAGCATCTGGTTGTTGTTGCGGCTTCGGCTCCCATAAAGCATTTCGCACGAAGCTTCTTGCTGCCTTTTGATTCAAACAGGGAGCTGTTTTCCGCTCTTCTAGCTGTTTCAGTCGTCCCATATATTCTTTTGTTCGGTTCTAAACAGTTCAATCTCATTCATTTTTGAATTAAATCATAAACTCCATGATTTCTCTCGTACATATATACTTCTAAAACGGTGGAGGAAGGGTGAAGAAGTAATAAGCAATTTCAAAACTAGAGATGAACACAGAAATGACATCCGTGAATATTTAGTGAGGGTTAACAAGCAAAAAAAAAAAAAAAATCAACTAACAATTTCATTTTGCAGCAATTCGTTATCCTTTGGCTTCTGCCCATGTGTACATAGAAGCATCCAGTAGAGCGAATTAATGACAAATACTGACATCAGATCAACTTCCAGTTTTTCCAACGGTGGCCTCTAAGAGTTCGATCAATATTTCAACAGGTAGAAATAAAAAATTACATGAATAGACGTAATTAACTGCACGCAAAACTTTTACCGAGTTTAACCAGCAAAAGAGATGGGTAAGCCACAGGAAAAGAAGGGATGTACAGCTAAAAAGATTCCAGTATGCTATAACAGCTGTGTCATATAAGATCAAGCAGCTAATTAGTAACATATTAGATAGGGAAAACCCCAACATCACGTGTATCCTGTAGAAAACTGCGTCTGCAGATATTAGTAAAGGTAGAAACAAGAGTTGGGGGAGAGAGAGAGAGAGAAAAAGAATAAACGAAGTTCGCGATTAATATTGATGAAATTGAAATTCAAATAAATAACCTGCATATTTTCCTCCAGAGAATTCGAAAAATGCTTCTGGTAAGTATCTTCGAGAACTGTTAATGCTTCATTAAACCTTCGTAACTGTTCAACTACTTCTGGTGGTATTGAATCGCTCATTGTTGATCCTAAAAGAATGGCATTAAGGTTAATTACTTAGAAAACAATCAACTAAAAGACATAAATATTAGCCTTTTAAGTTCACTGTATAGTCACGCGAAGTACATCGCGGAAAACATCCAACCTGGAAACTCCGTAAACAACATATGTGCAAGACGCACCTACATATTTAACTCCATAATAAAAGACATCAAGCTTGGTTTTATGTTAAATTATCCGTGAAATACCGGTCATTATTGTGGGGCCAATCGGAGTAAAGGAGAGAAGTGTAGAAATATTCTGTCCCTTTCTTTCTCTCCTCCTCATTCTCCTTCTCTCTCTCTTTCTCTGTCTGTTTGTCTCGGTGTAACCAATATTCAGTCCCTTTGGTGTATTTGTTTTTGTTTGATTTATTGTACTCCAAGCACGTATATGTAGTTCTTCGTCAAACTTCATGTGAGGCAATATACGTGTTGCGTGTTTTTACGTGGAAGGCAGCAAAATTACTGTGCAGTTTTTCGAACAAGATCCAGTAATTCTGGCAAAGTTTACTCAACGGATCCTGTAATGCTTGCTTTACTGTTATATATATACGCGTACTGTAGGTATGATATTAAACATTAGTAACTTATGTCGGCGTCATCATTAGATTATTGATATGGAAGTGAATGTAGAAGGAAACGTATTGATAAATCGCACTAACATATCCGTATATTTTGTGTTACAGGATAGAGAGGAGCTTAGGATATTTAGCACTAATGAATAAATAGTTTAGATAAATCAGAGATGGAAATTCAGAATCATGAGGATAAATTATGTCTTCTGATTACAGGCCTATCTTTTGCAATTGTATAAATCTATTGAAAATTGCCAGAAAACAAAAAAAAAAAAAGTTTAACCTATTGTTATGAAATTTTCTTTTGCCGATTCTGTTGCTGAACATCTTAGCATTCGTCAGAAATAATTTTTTTTTTTCTATTGGGAATTTTCATCGTCTGCCTTTCGCCCTTTTTTTTTTCGAGATCTTTTTTAAATAAAAACATTATTCATTTCACATTTTGCATTTAATCATGATGAGCTGATGAAATGATTTATGTAAATTTATACTTATCTGTTGTTTTCATTAAGAGACAAAAAATATGCACATTATATGTATGCATTTTTTTAATGTATGAACCATCACAGTTTAACCGTTGAAGGTAGCATTTTTGACTACCGACACAGTTCGTTCTTCATGAGATTTAGTGATTATATGTAAAACACGTGAAAGGTTATTGTATCATATCCATTTGTTTCTTATTTTGCTTATACATTTTATGCTACAGTTTTTCAGTTACTCTCATTTAGAGACATTTATTTAGTTGATATTTCGTTAGATTAGACAGTAATCGCTATCAGTGATGTATAGTTCACTTAGTTTCAGTGCTGCCACATTCAAATGAAATACCTTTCAGATAATGTTGTTTCGATGCATTTGAGGCAATTTATTCAGATATACTGTATAAGTTAAACTTCAGGCTGGTTGATGAGTATCCTTACGGATGTCGGAATTTTATTGGCAATTGCAGACAAATACGCAACACCAAGCGAACGATGCAAAGGACGGTGATGAGTGGAGTTCTGTTGGTTTGACAAGTGATAATACCAACGAAAGATCAGAACAACAACAGCAGACTTATTGGTGGTGTCAGCAAAATGTTGGTACCATCGATAGCTTAAGTAGTAGATGGTTTGACAATTTCTTTAGGGTCTGATCACCACATTCTACAAATGACCAACAGATTAACGTAATCAGTGAAGAGTGGTAAAGAAATTAAGCATACAAAAATTTCGTAATATAACTTTTTCATAGTACGTCAATGTTCCTTGATAAATTATGGTTTTGAAAAGTGACACATTATAATGTATTTGTCAATGAAGTGTTAATTAAAGTAGCCTATTATTAAATTTCGATCTGTTCGAGAGGGAGAGATTTATTTCATTTTGAATTAATCTAAAGCGGAACAAATTGATTAGTAGAAGGTGATGGGGAGACTGCAAAATATATTCAAAGTGGTGTAATTTTACGGTGGTATCTTTATAGCAAAACGGGACGGATCCGTATTGCGCGGCAGCTTTTGAAGGTTTTCGGGCATCATCTGGTGATGGTGATAGTATAAATAGTTGGCAAACATCCACTGACAAGCAGAGGGGACATCATGAGCAGGTACAATCGGGACAAGCTGCTTTGGTATAGTAATTTTGATTGTAATGAGAAAATCAAAAAAGAAATATGCATCTAATTTTGGTAAGAATTAAAAAGTTTTGCGGTTAACTTCGGTAGAAATAACTGAATATTATTGTGAAGTAGGAATTTAAAATCATTTAAAAGAATTTGAACTGAATCCTTCCAACTCATATTTGAAATCTAGGGAGAAAAATCACCTAAGATTAATGGACCACGGAATGAGAAAGTGCACCATTCGTCTGGTGTACATCAACGGATTATGGATTCTGAACACACTATTCCCAGTTCAGAGGTATTTTATTCTTATAACTTCGTCCATGTCTGATATATTATCATGTATAAAATTAGATTATATCACTGAATTAAAAGACTCCTCCTAATTATCACTTAAATATTCTTTTGCAGGGTAAAGAAGTAAGTGATGAAAAAGAAAATCAGCAAGGTCAGCATGCGAAAATTTCTAGTGATATTGTCGAAGGTGTGCGTTGATTTATCGTATCTTTAGAGTCTTAGTTATGTCAGGTTTTGTTGCATTGATTACATCTAAGAATATAATAATAAATCTTTTTCAGCAGTAGTTGAACTATTACCTTCAAGAGGCTTATTACTCTTTGAGCTGTAGTAATTGTGTATTGGGAAGTATAATCATAGTGAATTGAATTTACGACATAATCAACTTTTCCTTCAGTCTTTTTGTTCGATCAACTGCAAATTATTACAAGAATAGATTTATGGCATTGTTTTTCATCGTTTTTTGATAAGTACTTATTATTCAATTTCTTATAGATAGAGGGATGAATATTTCGGATAATATGGCGACGTTATTGCACGAGGAAAAAGAGGAAGTGGTAAATGAAGTAAATATTTTTCACTTCGTAAGAGGATTAAGATCACTTTAAAGACTATGACATGAATAAAATTGGGCAAAATAAAGTGTATTTTCCATATGTTTTTAGACTGAAAGCAATGTGTCATTAATAGCAACAGCGCAGGGCACTCCTACAATATCAACGTCACTTACTACCAAAATAGAGACGTCGTTTATTCAGTCTACTGGTGTTTTGTCATGTTCTCAAACATTCCCAACAGCTGGTCCCTCTGATGCAAACATCGCCCGTAATGTTTCTTCTATCCAGGACGCTTCTGGTATTTTCACATCTAATTTTAATCATTTTTATCGAAATTCGATTGTTCATAAATTTTCCACGAAAATGAAAACTTAAAAAAGAAATGAATCAATTCACTGGCCATTTTCTAAGTTTTCGTTTCCAACTTAAAATCGTCATATTTTCAGAATTTTCGGCGAGTAGTGATATTCCGGCATTGCAGCCAATCATTCCTAATCCACAAAATAGCGCTGATGGCACTTCAATATTTTTAATTGGAGAAACGAGTGAAGCTCAGAATACTGCTATTGCTAAAAACGCACAAGTTATCTCAAGCATCGTAAATTCATACCAGTCAAATGGAGCTGCTGTATCGGTCAACAAGGAAGAGTCGGTAAAGCAGTACTTCAGTCTTATTGAAAGCAAAGGTTGTATTGCTTGGAGAAAGAAGCTACTAATTACACCTGCCAGAGTTTTTGTCTTCGTCTTTCTGAAATACAGAAATAATAATATTTAGGTTACAAACAGTGGAACTGGCAATCCACACTCTGCTGACGTCGTCCACAACATTCAGGAACAGAATGATTTGAAACTGATTTCACAGAGGGTGGGCTCCTTCGTATGTTTCTGGATTTCAGGGCATGATCTTATTTTTCTCAATTTTCGAATGACCATTTTAATTTTTATGGTTTTATGTTAATCTCTTGAAGTACTAACCCCTTACTAATGGTGCAATGTCATACACAAGATATAATCTTATCAAAATATAATATGATACATTAATAAGTGAGGTAGTCAGACGAGTTCTGATGAAACGTTTAGGATGGGAATTTGTTTATTCACTACGTGTTCTATTGTTTGGTAGTAAAGGATATAGGCGTTTTCCATCCCTTGTTTCTTGTCGAATGTTACTGCTGTTTTATTTTCAGAATTATAAAGAACAAAACACTGCTATGTTGACATCAGCAGAACTATCTGCAGATTCTGCTGCGCTTGATGATTGTTTCAACGAAATACCTCCTGAAAAACATAAGGATTCAAAAAATGTTCGAGACCGATATCGCATTATCCGCCAGCAGTTTGTTTTCTTTTGTTGAAAGGAAGTATTTCTGAAGATTAATTTAAATTTCCTCCCACAATTTCCTGTTTTCCGACTTAACTGTTCATTTACTTATTGTTCCTATGTCCTATTTTTGGATCGGGTCAAGAAGTGCCTTTTGTTAAAGTAAAGTATCTTTTTTTTATGAATCCCTTTATAATTTCAAGATATCCGGAGGTAGTTAAACGACTGGATCGTTTAAGAATGGAAACTCACGGCTTAGGTTGGCGGCCAGTGCAAAAATCTTCCGTAGTGGAAACAGATGGAAATTCGCATATGTCGTAAGTCACGTGGACAATTTTTTTTTTTTTAAAGGTCTAATCCATTATACTTATCGATTCAGTGGACTCTATTATCCATGTATTTGATATCAAGAAGCATTTATGATCCTAATCGATGTACTATTTTATTTTACTTATCCATTTTTGAAACTTTTGTGACGCATCTTTTTAACATTAATAGATTATTCCTATGCTAAACATATTTGTTAATTTCGCTCGTGGAGACTGCGTAGAGCGGTAGTTCTTCAAGGTTAGCGAAATTTCAGGGTGTCAAACAAAAGACAGAAAAATTCAGCAGTGATAGATCCCGATTCCAATACCCCTTCGAATTTGAAGAATACTGAAGCAATATCAGTTTCTCGACCTTCCTCTAAAAGTAAATCGGATTGTGGAGTTCCTTTATTTTTCATCTCATTCATTTAATGGTTACCTTTTCCTAAAATTTCATCATTTGCAGTGAATCATTCTTACACACTTCCCGAGCGTTTAAGCTCTGAAGATAGCTCTACAAAAAATGATGTTTATTATGGCGAAGATTTCGTCAATTCACTTCGTAGGTATGGTCTTACTATATTTTTTTCAAATCATAGTTTTAATAGTATAAGAATATATATAAGAAATTTATGAGAAAACGGAGAAACCGATCACATATTACTTTTAAATATGTTACTTTCTTGAAGAAATCGGCATGCTCGTGCTCGTGAACATGATTATTTTTTGTCGCGTGGTACAAAATCAGAGATGGGTGAGATAGGACCTTACAGAGGTCCTGCACTTTCAAAGCACAAACAGTATATGATGATGCAGCATTCATATGGGTATCATTCTTCAGCCGGTTGTCAACCATACGAGTAAGTTGTTTAGTTTTCCTTACTTAAAAGGTATGGAATTTTCAGCCATATTGAAGTCGTAAAAAGTACTGGATTTAAGTTCACTGGGTATGGCGTTAAATGCTTTATATAATTGATTTCCGTCCATTTAATTTTTTTCATGAAGACAAATTCTTGCTGCATGTTCTATATCAGGTATTATCCGAGCGGTAGACAGTCGTTGGGACCACATCTTGGACGACGTGCAGCTCATGAATTAGCTATGATGTATAATGATGATAGCCCTCATTCACGGCGACCTCAGTCTTCATTTGATGCACCTACATATTCGAAGTATTCTTTCTTTTTTTTCGCTGGTTTTTCTAATTTCGGGATTACAATTTACATTTTCTTCTTTCTATCTAATGGGATTGCACTTAATTTAAATTTATTTTTGAAAATTTCGCCTTTTTACTTCATTTTTTTGTCTTGCAAAAGTAACTGATGGTTTTGCCAAAAAAACGTTTCGTTCATTAGATTTAGCTGTAGGAATGCAGGAACTATTAATATGTCAAAGAACTAGTCTGTCAAAGGAGGGTGAAATTAGCCGGCACATTTGTGATAATGTTACTTCTATTCCGTTATACAGGATTTGCTTTTGAGAATCACATCTTAAAAGCACAAATATCATGTCCACGTTGGGATTTCTTTTCTTCAGTGAGTCATCCAGACCAACTTTGTTTCCATTAATGGTTGTTATAATTCTGAAGACTTATGCATTTCTGTTTGTGGTCTCTATTACGTTCAGCACCAAATATTAACCTAGTTTACAGATACCAGCATTTGAATGAGTTCGCTCAGGACTCCCATCAAAATGATTTAGGAATGCATTCATCCGAGAGTGCAGATGAAAGTAGTGGGAGTGATAGTGAAATAGCTCGAATCCATAACGAACAAGAAATGGTATACTTCAGTTATCTCTGTCCATTTTTCATTCCGCTCAGACCGTTTTCATGTTGAACATAATATATATATCAAAGAAGCCAACCATCTTCATCTTTTGTCTAAATCATCAAATATATCATTATAAAATATTAGATATGCCATATTACGGCATGGGGGATCCTTAAATGAATCATTTGCAGATACGGCGAGCTGCTGCAATGCGACACAATCCAATGCCTTTTACAGCTCCGAATGAGTTTTACTATTTTGGTGTAATACAACTGCCACAAGTTAGTGATTTTTGATTAGTCAGTCAGTTAAATAAAGAAAATTAGTCAAATAAAAAGAGATAAGAGAAATGAAAAGATAAGCTGTGAAATGTGCAGCATAAAATTTGAATAATAAGAGAAGTTGAAGCAGGCATTGTTCGTACTGTTTTCACTTTACAACAAATACGCAGTATTGAAATGCTTCTATTAAAGGAACGCGTAGAGTATATAATGCGCCGATTACCACCACCTCCGGAATATTTCCAACTGCCTCCAGTCGAAAAGGCGGCGTACTTGTTCTACTGTGTTCTCTATCGACATCATTATCTCCCAGTGGATTTATTTCATAAAAAATTTAACCGCGAATATTTCAACTACATGTGTGAAGGTGATTCAACTGAAGTTGCACTTTGGAAGGTAAGCCTGCCAACGCAAAGAATATCAGTATTTCCTATAGCTGATTTCTTTTCTTTCACAGTTTATTCTTCAATCTCTTCAGATCTGCAAACATACACAAGAAGAATATATAGCTAAACGTTCGGTGAGTCAGTTAAAAGCCTACGAAATGTCCCAAAAACAATTGTTCAGTGATGATCGTGAAACACTCGACAGCAGGTTATTTCAAATCTTTTATTTTTTTATGTCTTAAGTGAGTTATCGACCTATAGTCCTTATTGCATTTTAGAGTATTTGCGATTGATAAAACTTAAATCTTAGACATTCTTATCATTGCAAATATCGATAGATTAATACACTTATACAGACTAAAGGTTCATGACCCATGCTGTATGCGAATGCCGTTTTATCCGGTATTATATATGTCCGATAAAAATCAGTCCTTTTATTTGTGAGGGACTGGCATTTGATTTGATAACATGGGGTCATGCTGCCTAACTTAACCAAATCGATTTTTTAATGCTAGGAAACTGGTCGGACCACTTCGTTCTTTAATTCCCTATATGAAAATCAAAGCGAAATCATTGTAAGTCAGATGACTTCTAGCTTCTGTTTTAGTTATATGTACTTCGTTTCATACTTTTTTCTTTGCATGCCGTTATAAAATATTCCTTATGCTCTGGGAAAAGATCACTGGTCTCGTTTTATGTTCAAAATCATTTCACTATTGGCGCATGTACTTGAGCCTAGCGTAAAGAGAACTTTTATTCTCTCTGGGTTCTACGTTTCCTCAAACTTTGCTTGGGTATACATTTTCTTCTATTTTTTTTAAGTAATATTTTGATTTCTATATACATCTTCTACATTTAGACAAAGTGAACGAGGAAGTCGATGCGATCCTGAAGATGATAGCGATCAAGTCAGTATCGATTCTGCTGCTAGAGGTCTACTTGTCAAAAGTTTTTAAATTTTAGGCGCTTGTAAAACATGGTCTAAACACTGTTCGTCACATGTAATAAATTAGTCTCTCTTCCTAGCGTATTCTTTTCATCTTATTGATCATAAAATTAGCAGTATTATTAATTTTGTAATTTTCTGTTTGAGTTCTTGGAGTCCAGTATTTGGGGTTGCTTTTTTTTTTGTTTTTAACTAAGTTTTTTTTTCTTTCGAATTTCATTGTTTTTTGTTTTCAGAACCAATGAAATTCCGTGTTCCGCATTCATTCTTGAGGTTTGGTGTCGGTGGAAAAGTAATACTGCTAAATGTTCAAAATTCGGAAAATATCCTAGAAATACGCGATTTGAAAAGCTTGTTTGGGGATCATAAACTACTGCATTTTTCGAATGTCATTGAATCTTTCCGAGGTACACTTTGTTGGCTTTTGTTAAGGATTTTGATACTTCAGCATACTAAAGGCTGGATTAATTGAACAAATTTTTTAAGACTTTAATCATAATTGTCTTTCGAAAGATTTATATAAACCGTTGGCATAGAATTGCGTGATCATTTCTGCAGCAAATTATCGGGAACTTCCGAACTTCTAACCACTCGTATCAAATTTTATGCAGCTTTTCAATGGTCATACTTTTTTTTACCCAGTTTTTGGTTTTTAAGGTCCTCTTATTGCCGGATTCACTCCAACTCATTCTGTCCATCTCTATGTGCAGCGTCAAATTGAATTTATTCTAAAATCAGAAGCTTATCATTTGAACCCATCAAACAGCTTAGAAAGTGATTGTCTTTTAATGTGGCAACTCTTAGAAATGCTTGTGCAGCAGCAAGGGGTATGCTCTTGATGAATTAGTGTTTAATTTTTTCGTTGAGTGTTGATACTTTTTCATTTTAAATAGCAAAAGTGATTCTGCTGTCATAGTTTAGCGAGTAACGGGTCCCGATTTGTCGCGGTTATTAATGGGCAGTTGTCAAGTGTCGGAGCAACGGAGACATAGCAAGGAAAAGTCACATTCACTTACTCCTACAAACTTTAACGAACGTTCCGTGGATCCTAAGGCATATGATCGTTTCACGCAACTTCTTCTAGGTGGCCATGTAAAGGTAAGTGCTCAAGGTTTCGAGACGAAATTCGAAAACAAGGAAAGGATTGATTTTTGAAATAGTATTCTACATTTTTAGAAGAGATTATTCCCTTAATGCTTCAATAGACTCTATATATTTTATGTTCCAAGTCAAATTTGCAAATACCTTATAATTTAAAGACCTTTCCCAATCTGTTTAGCTATTTATATTACACTAAGGTGGATTTCAATCAGTCTGTAATTAGTATTTATGGTATTTCAAAGTCATTATAAAATAAACCGTTTTGTTCTTCCAGGAAGCTCTTGACAGTGCGATAAAAGATGGACTTTATTCGGATGCAATGATTCTGGCACGTCGTATGTGTGCTAAGGAATCGAAAGAACTTGAAAAAGTCGAAACAGCCTTTTTGTTACATCGATCAGAGTTAAATCCTGTAATGACGCTTCTCTCAGTTGCAAATGGGGAACCGGCACCGGTTTTGGTAAGTTCATTATTCGGATATTGTAGTTTATTAGTTCATGTTCTAGTGCTACTGACTCCAAATTATCGAAGTTTTCAATAAATTCACTTAATACTGTACAACATTTTGCTCATTTCTTGATCTAAAATGCATAAATGAGCGAAAAATTGTTCTGAATGTCCTTTTTTTTTTTATAGACGAGTCCACCTATAGATGAAGCAAGTAGCTGGCGTGCACATGCAGCTATAGTACTAGCCAACTTAAATACTCCAGCTGCTCTTGGGACAGTATACCAACTTGGTTGTGTGCTTGCTCGTCGTGGATTGCATACTGCAGCTGATTTTTGTTTCCTAGCGGTCAGCCTTTTGTTACCCAGCTATAATCCATTTCAACCGGTGCCAAAAAGGTGTCTTTTTACTTCGAAATATTTTTTTTTTCTCTCTTGAGAAATATCTTTCCTTTTTATTCTTTATTATTTTATTGGAATAATTTCGCAGTTTTGGAAGCTAGGAGAATTTTCAGCGAAAATGTGGATGTAGATGTTCGTCAGCATATAATACTTATTCATGCAACTTTGCCAGGCGAAGAAATGAATTTTGGATTTTCAAAAGGGTAACTAAAATTCCTTACTCGTAAATATAACACAAGAAAAGTCAAAAACAAATATGTGTTTATTGCATAATTGTTTGGAATAGTTACTAGTTCTTCTGTTTCAAATTTATCATGACTTTTATGGAATTTCAGATTTTCGATAATAGATTTGCATGCTACCGAAATTTTTCAATATTCAATAAAACTAGCCAGAGGTGGAAGTCCATCAAGTTTCAATACATCAACTGCATATCAGTTATATCGCCTCGATTATGTAGAAATGATTTCGGAATTTGGAAATTTTGCAAATGACGCCTTTCGGTACTGTGTTGAGATTGCCAAAGAAATTTGGGATCGATGTAATGAAATCGATGTTGAGTATCTTGAACGACTTTATGAACTTGCTGAACGGTATGCATAACACAGTGTTTTTCATTTTTCACGTTCGTTTTGTCTCATTTTTTTAATTGCAACTATACATATGGTTTTAAAGATTATAAATGATGAAGAAATAAGGCCATATGAATAACTTTCGTGCAGAGGTATTGGAATTTTTTTTTGCTACGAGTCGATGTCAGAGTAGTGTCACCATCTGTTTCACTTGATTTCACTTGACTTGAGGTTTATGTCGCAAATATATTTGGCGCAGTGACATTTTTAGTATTTTTGCTCTGTTTTGTAGTCTAAAGTTCGCGGCATCCGCAGATGCAAACAGTACTGGTTGGCTTCCGACTCTGCGGTCCTTGATCGATGAGCAACAGAAAGTGATTATCGACAATAAAGTTATACAAAATGATGCTACGGCAGTTACCGATGTCGAAGATGTTGGCCTAGTTATGACACCGGAAGTATCTCTCAAGGTAATTATCTTCCCAATTTCTTGCGTGCTCTATCTAAATTAGGAAAATAAGATTGCAAACTTTAGTTGTAGATATCATGTGGCGCCTGAAGTTTCCCTTTGATAACTATTCTGTTCCATCATTTTTAAAAATTGAATTATCAGTGCGTCACGTTTTGAATTGACTAATCCTGTAAACCAATCAATTTAGGGTAAACGTGCTGTGGACTTAATTAAAAGTAATGGTCGTCAAAAGGAGGACCTCACTGAGTAAGTTCTTTTTGGGCTTTGCGTATAATAGTAAATATAGTTGGTTCTGGAAGTCACCGTTTATTTCATCGAGATGGAATTATTGATAATTTCTTCGTTATCACTCTACCGGAGAATATTAAGCTCTCAACCGGTCGACTGGAATACTCATCAGGAGACACTTGCAATCCCATCATTCTCTGTCATACAACAGCAAGCAGAAATTGGAAAGCCTGAAATTAACGGTTAGAATTGAAGCATTACTGCAAATAAAATATCATTAGAAATTTTGGCACATTTAAAGGGGTGTAGCTTATGTGATGCTTTTCTCTGTTTCGGCTTGCAGAAAATAGTTGCTACTCATATAGTGTCAAATAGTTTCAGAATGTGGGATGTATCAAGAACAGCTGTCTGAGAAAGTTGGAGCATGCAATAACACAAACGAGTCGGCAAATCTTCAGGTAAAATTTTTAGTTAATCTGAGCGCGGAAAAATGTGTTCCTTTTTTGTGCTTTTATCTCTTCTATCTCTTTCCTAATTTACGTAAATAAGACACACTAAGGAAAAAAGTTTTAAGTAGCCACCAAAATTTTCATATTTTCGATTTTAGTTTTGGATAAATGATTGTATGGATACTCTAGTGTATGGTGTCTGTTGGTGAACTTTGTTATTTCCAGCACTCAACTCCGTTAGTTAGCACAAGGGATTCTGCAGAAAATAGTAATACGACTCATACAACAATTACTTCTACCATGGTGTCACAAGCAAATGAACGAGTTTTACACGAAGCAGTGCAAAGTTATTATGATGGTAATAGTTATGGGCGGAAAGTTCTGAAGATAGAACAACAGACTGATTCGACAAGACCTAGTAGCGAGATAACAACGGAAATTACTACTGAACCTAGTACCACTTCTGCAAATATTCATGAGAATACTCTTCATCGAAACGTAGATTATTCTGTGAGTTTTTTTTTTTTTGACATTTCTTTATTTAGTCTTCATTGATACGGCTTAAAATTATTACTCGCATCTTTACAGGAAGAAAAAGTCCCCAATGGAACGCTACTTGCTACGAATGCAGGAAACCAGGTTAATGGAGCGTTGCACTCTGGTTATTTCCCGTCAACAATTCTAAATTCAGATTCAAACGAGCACCCAAGTGTTACTCCAGGTATTTTGTGATTAAATATTTCATTAATGCTGATTCAAGAATCTCCACGTATTTTCCCTGTCCTCAAACATTTCTTTGCTATTCTTTCTTACATTTCGTGTTCTTTCCTTTACAGAACGTTCAAATTTCTCCCAAGAACAACCAGATGTGGTTAAAAAGCGTGGACAGGTTAGCTAATTTTTTATGGTAATTTTGTTTTTCCTTATCGTATAGCTTTTTCGATTTGTTTCAAAAATAACGTGACATAATTCGTATTTAGATGCATACAAAAGAGAATATTGCGGACGATCATCGTCAGAATTCGGGACTATTTTCGAAGCTGAAAGCAACAATTGCAAAAGCAATCCCTTCGGGCAATGAAATGATTCTTCCCGATGACAAGAATCCATCGGTATTCTTTAGTAACATTCTCTACCATTTATAAAATCGAAATTAAATACTCGGTAGAGTTGATCATTCCTTTGTCTTGTCATTTATCATTTTATGCATTTACAGATTGTATGGGATCCAAAACTTAATAGATATGTTGGCGATGGGATTGAGGAAGAATCTGTACCGGAGCCACCACCATCAGTTACTCAAAATCCAGCAAGATCAAACGGATTATCAAATGGTAACGTTGGGGGATTGACCGCTGCACGGCTTAGTGGTGGTAAGTTTTTCTTTGGTTGTTATATATAGCAGATTTTTTCAGTCGATTTTATTATACCGCTTCAAACGTTGAGTCTTCCGCTAATACTGCATTATTTTTTTGTCTTTTTGTTCTTATATTTTTCATTGCTTTCCTGAACCAACATCCCCGTCGAATTATCTAACTTTTTTCAAATTTACATTTACTTACTACTGCTGAATATTCTGTACAGGGAGTCAACATTTCTTTTTGCGTACTCAAACAATAAAATTCCAGGATCGAGATATTTCAACCCTCTTATTGAAACATCACCTTCGAAACCGGCAGCTCCTTCACTTTTACCACCAGTACTTGCTGCTGCTACTTTTGGCTTCATACCTTCAATGCCTGGTAAATTTCCTTGTTGTAATGATCTCTTTTTACAATATGAAGATCATAAAAATTTCCCAGGGTAAGTTTTTAGCAGTGATTAGATCTGCAGAATTCATTTTATCACGGTTCATCAAATACCATGTTCCAGATGATAACGATGCATCCACTGAAAGTCCTTTCAGTACTCATACTGAATTGTTACCACAGGAGGCTGACATCGCCGAATAAGTGCTACGAATCGGTGAACAGAAAATTCTTGGCATTAATTCACACTGGAAGATTTTTGTTTAGGTTTGTGTCATGTTTGATGTTCCTAATGTGTCTTTTATTACACGTTAATTGGGTTATAACGATAGTTCTATTTTATTGTAGCCTCACCGAATAAACAATGGACGAGGATTTATTTAAAGTTGTTCTGTTATCTGTGCAACATTTCAAGTAAAGCAGCTGCTAAAAAACTAAAAGGATTGTTACATCTAGAAATCTTATTCTGTCATTCTTGCTTAAATATACTGATAATAATTGTACTTTTTTTTCTACGTTACTTCACTTAAATGAATTTCTTGTTTCTTCTTTGTTTTATAAATTCTTTAACCTAATGGCACAAAAGCTTCATTCATGTTATTTCATTGATCTATGGGTATTCCTTCTCTTCAACCTTTATTCAACATATCAGTAAGTGAAGTAACTCTGAGAATGCAACCTAAAAATCATCCATTCAGTGTAAATGTTGCACAGGACACAATTTTATATTACTAAATTCTTTTTACTTATTGATAATCATTAACTTGGTCGCACCTATGCGGTCGTAAGTCAAAATTCGCCTACCGTGTTAATTACAGCTAGTTTTTGACGTGGTATGGGCCTGCTCAGAGAGATATGGATTAATTTATCATACGCAAATGTGAGTATATCGTATTTTTCGATACGCAAAATATAGGTGCTGGTCCAGGCTGATTTCTCTTTTTTTTTTGCTGCTTTATTCTGTTCCGTTTCTTCCTATCATTGTTACTTTGTTATGATGTAGGAGGAAGAGCTGACAGCAGAATTCGATGATATTTTTTGAAGTTAGAGTTTGGTTAATCATGCAAATTTAAAACCTCTTTCATTCTTTTACATTTACTGATTTTTGAATATATTACAAGTAGTCCCTCCTTTTGTGATGTTTCTTTTTATTTAATTTCTTTCATATGGTTTAAATTATTCATTCACAGTATTATGTTCTTTGAAACATTCATTTTCTGCTTACCATTTTTTTCAATATCTTAAATTATTTTCTTTAAATGCGAAATAAATGACACTTCTTTTATCATTCAATCTAATTCTCACAATTGTTTTTAAAAACTTTTATTCAAAATATCTGCAATTCTTGCCGAATTGTTCAGTTAAGAATGTTTTTTTGATATTTATTATCCATTTATCAGGAAAGAATCCTACAACTTATTCCGTCCTCTTTTTTTGTAATTTCATAGCCATATTTTTACTCTGGACAATTGTGCAACTACATTTTATATTAATTTCATGTTTTTTTTTTTTTTTTCAAGATCTGGTTGTTCTATCAATATGTGATGCTATTTTCATTTTCTAACTTCTAAGTCATTAATTTCACTTTTTCATCTTTCATCTCTTCATTAGCAGTTTCCCACCTTCCTCCATCCCACTTAGCTGTCCATTCTTATATCTACGCATTATTGTTAAGATTATAGATTAGCTCTAAACAAAAGTCCATGTCTCATTTTATAAATGAAATATAAAAGAAATTCATGAAAGGAAAATCAGAATAAGGTAGCATAAATGGGTAGATGAAATATACTACACTATAACAGGCTTACTACCGCAGTGTCAACTAGGAGAAAAAGATCTGCAGTAACGATGTCTATATCACTAGAATTAAAATTTAACTTCTCGACATCAAAAAATATCCAATAATTATTTTATAAAATACACAAAATTATATCTAACAAAAGCTAGGGAGGGGGGATTTAGTGGTACGTTGTATTTTTTTTTTCATTTGTATTTTTTTTGAGTTGGATTTTAGTGGTTCCCATTCTCGTACTTCAGATTTTGTGTTAATTGTTTAAAGTCTTTCGGTTTATGTGTTTATTTGAGTAGTATAAAACATTTTTTCCTAGAATTAGGCACACAATTAAATATTAGAAGTCGCTGACATCTGAATTATTTCCATTAAAATCAATCTTTCTATTAACTGGATCCAACAAACATATTATATTGGACTTTCTGCTTGACAGTGTCTTTATTTCAATAATTTTTGTTTTTATGGCAAATAAAAATATTTTCTTTTAATGTTTAACTGTTATGGAACATGCTGTAGTTCATGGTTTGATCTTTTGTCAAGATTTTCTAGCTTTTTTTCTTTTGTTGATTTTTCTTTTTTTTCCCTAGGATATGGAACAAGATGATAAAAAAAAAAATTTGAAGGCGGAACCAGCAGAACTAACCCCACTAGACAGATAGATCTGGTGCAGAAAGAGAGCTGTAATGGAAGTCAAATTTTTTTTGGTTAAATATTGAATTTTTTTTTTTTGGTTGAAGTGGGGGATTAATGAATTTGTTTTTTTGTAATATTGGATATATGGTTGATATGCGTAGCATTTAAGAAGAAAAAAAAAGGAATTAGTATTGTAATGTAGATTGGAATTTTGATTTGTTACATAGCTTTTATAGCCTGATCAATCATAATTCCAGCTGTATGTATAGGACGCTTTGTGAATTTCAGAACTGAATACTCCTTTAATAAGACTTTTATTTGCACCAAAAGAATTTTTTTAAGGTGATTGATGGCTTATCAAATATCTCGACCAAATGATGATACGGATCGTACTTTGTGGATGGGTGACTTGAGTCCTGATTGGGATCAGACGTTTATAGCAGAAGCTTTTGCTCGAATGGGTGAAGAAGTAACTAATGTGAAAATTGTTTTCGATAAGCATAGTGGCAAGGTGTTAAGTTTGTTCATGATTTTTAATAGTATCATCAAAATGGTTGGAGAATCAAAAAATCAATAAATAATTTTAAAATAAGTAATCTTTACTCCTTGGGAATTTCGAATCTGGCAATAGTCAAAATATTTTAGTAGCAAGTAACTATTAAGATGATAAATTAGTCATTTCTTGCGGAGTTTATCTTATTTAACACTCAGTCATTCGAACTTTCTAGATGTTAATGCGAAGAGGCGAGTCATTTATAGCTTAAAATACAATATTCTATAAATTACAACTCATAGATAGGCTTTAACTATTTTATTTAGTTATATAACATCAGTATATTCGGTTACCATATTGTTATAGGCACAAGATGGATTTCACTTACACAACTTAATTTGATATACTCTCCTATGGCTAAAACGTTTGATCATTTATTGTTTCTGTTTGATTCTGAATGTTACCTAACTATATTCTAGACATGATATAACCAAGAAACCAATAAATAGAAAGATTAGCTACAAGTTGTTAAGATGTTGTCTAAAAGGAAAGTTTGTAATTTTTCATCTGTTACGAAGTGATTTCAGCAAGCCGGTTATTGTTTCATTGAATTTGCTGATCGAGAATCGGCTCGTCGTGCAATGTTGCACATCAATGGTAAAATTATTCCGAAATCGAAACCATGTGCAGCCTTCAATCTCTCCTTTGCTAATTCTCCAAATGCACCGTTGGTTTAGCTAACTTGATTTTTTTATCATTACACATTTCAAATATTTTTTTTTGTAGGTAGAAATTGCATCTTTTATTTAGAGCATTTTGCTTTCGACTGATTTACTCTTTTGAAAATGCATAAATAGTAAACCGATTTACCTATCTTCGCTGCTGCAAGCTTGCTTTTGTGACAAAAAAATTCAATGATTTTTGAAAAATTAGTTTGGATTGAAAAAAAAGAAAATTAGAGCCTACAGTCAGTGTATAACATCAACTATGATGTAAGATTAAACAACTTGTTCAGAAAAAAAAATTTCGTAGACTTTGTAATACAAGTCAGTGGCGAAGTGGTTTAAATTATTTGGTTTTATTGTTTGGTACATAATTGTTTGTATCTTCGTAGCCTTTTTTTGTGATAATCGTATCACACATATCCTTGCCATCCTTATGTTACGGTAAAATGTTTTTATTGATTTTCTCTGAGAACTGAAATAATATAACAATATGTTTTAAGGTATACAGAGTATAATCTGTTTGTCAACAATGTTCCGCAAGATATGGATGATGCTGCACTTTTCCTGGTGAACTATTTTAATGGTTTACTTTTTTGGAAATACATTTAGCAGCAACGTAATTTACTCTCCCATAGTTTAAGCTTGTTTAAAAGGCAGAAAAATTAGAAGCTTTTGAGATCAGTTAAAATTAGAGTTTACATACATTTAATGCAAAATATCTAACACAAAACAATGGGTTTAACACGCAAAACAAAACATCGATAGTATGATTTGACATTCTCGTCTGTTGGCTGTCTTTGTTTTAGTTGAACATTAATTTTAAATTGTGAGATTTAGAAATATAAGCTTAGAATATCCAGATTTTCTCCGGAATTAGAATAATTGGTTTTACTTTGATGTTCTTGAATTTATGTAGATTTTCGGTGAACGTTATGAATCCTGCCGTGGGGCGAAAGTTTATCGAAATACAGATGGAACATCGAAAGGTTTAGGCTTTGTACGGTTTTCCGACCAAACTGATCAACAGAGAGCATTGGTAATTTGTTTTAAAATTTATTTGCCCGATTAAATGCTGGAAAATGGACGTGCATAATAAAATTTTCAGCTTGAAATGAATAAATATCGTGTCGATGGTAAGCAGCTGATACTGAAGTTAGCACAGCCGAAATATCGTGCACCAAGGCAACCGCGTCATCTTCAACAACAGCAACAACAAGTTCAACATAATCTTACTGGTTATGATAACAGTAATTACCTGCAAACTCAGGTTTTCTTTTAGAAAAAACTATGATTTAAGTGATATTATAATATTGTAGTTTTAGCGTTGCCCAATTGACGCAGTGTATTACTCATCTGTT
>PQVD01000457.1:4236-21121 GCA_003012265.1 Setaria equina | reverse complement strand
AAAAAAAAAGTAAGAAAAATGAAGTAAAGAAAAATAAAAAAAAAAGCATCATTTTTCAATATGCTTTGAGGTGTATTCAATTTTTTTAGTTCTTCGTAGCTGAGTTTCTTATTTTGCGTCTTCTTCCATTGTATATTTTTGGTGTGAAGGCAGAGAGGGATCATCAGTGGTAATGTTTGTTTAACAACTTATTCGTTGCTTAATTGAAACAGTGCACATCTATGCTGTCTAGTTATTTAATTGATTTAATTGTTTAATTAACTTAGTTATTTAGTTGAATAGTATGCTTCTAATTATTTAACTGATCAGAAGGAAAGTAAATGGCAAATAATGGTGAAATTATTTCTTTGTGAAAAAAAATCTTCGAAAATAGTTGGGCACTGTTTCAATCAAGCGCTGAATTTTTCAAATTTTGAGTATTTGTGAAGTGCTCTTGACTTTGTTTAATCAACTATCAACCTGACTGATTGTAGATGCTGACGTCAAACTGTCTTTTTTTCTTTTTTTTNNGGTAGAAGGAAGAGTTTCTTTTTGTTTAAGTTTCATAGATACATTAGTTGATTTTAATATGCTGAAGAGGTTTGACGTCAGCAGCGATTGTTCAGCATTCACTGTTGCAGAAAAGTGAACTTCTATTTTATACAACAATTTTATTACTGTTCTAGTATTGCTTGATTTCTGGCTCTATCTTCTGTGGTTGTATTTGCCATATTTGAAAAGGTAAATGAGTAAAATGGAAAAAATGATAAAAGAAAGAAATAAATAAAGGAAAAGAAAGAGTAAAGATAACGAAAAAAAGAAATTGATAAAAAAAAAGTTGGTATAAAAAAGAGTAAAAGCCGCAGAATGCAATGTTTCTTAACTCTTCTTAAGTTGTATTTCATGTTTTTTTCTACTTTGTTCATTTCTGTGGGATATGTAATTATTGTTATATTATTTTGTTATAATTTTTGTTATCACTTTAATGAGAAGACAGAAAAGAAGAAAAGCGACTTCCATTTTGCATCCATTTTATTTCCACAAAAAGGAAAAATCTTCCCTCTCCTCTCATTCCCCAACATTTTTGTACTTTTACTTTTAACTCCTAATAATTTTCATTTCTATTCAACTATGAGCATGTATGTATTGGGTTGAGAATAAAGTAAGCTAAGAGTTTACCTAACTTACTTTCTTTCCAGTTTAATTCTAATTTTTAGATTGTAATGTGAAATAAAGAAAATTGAAAGAAAGAAGTTAGAAATGAATAAAAAAATTTGTGGTAACGATGTTTTCTTTTCATTATGTAAGTGACATAATTTTCCGTAATATTGTATTGAGAAAATGCAAGAAGACTGAAAAACGAATAAGAAAAGCACGAAGAAAAAAGGAATAAAAAATTTAGAAGTAGGAGAAGGAAAGTAATGACAAAAAGGAAAAAAAAAGAGGTTGATGAGGTTGGAAAGAGTCATGAAAAAAGTTTTTTACCTTGAGTTGAATTGTATTTGTCCTTTTTCTATTTTTTTATTTTTAATTTTATTTTATTTTTTAATAAATATAATAATTAGTAGAATGATATGAGATGTTTTACGGCTCTGAACAATATAACAATGATATGATGTGAAGAGTTTAACCGCTTGGTTGCATTATCCTAAATGGAGAGATATTGAATCATACCTCTCCTCATTTTTCGAGACTAGACCTGATAATTTCAATGCTATACTTTTCATTTGCTAAATTTCTTGGAATAATTAATAGTGCATTTCAATATTAAACGAATTTTACAAAAATGAATTTCACTGAAATTGTAGCTGAATTTAAAGATCAATTCGATGGAAAAATGAAAATCGAATGGCTTAACTTACCGCATTCTGTAAATATGCAAAATTTTTTTGCTTCAAATCCAATTATAAAAGTGTGAATATTTTACATTTATGCCATACTTTTTATTATTAAAATTGCATCGTTGCATATTTTAATTGTTTGGTGGACCGTTTCTCCTAGTGATACTTTAATGAAAGTATGTCGAATATTTGAGAAGTTTTACTATCATCAAAGGAAGGTTTAATTGTTTAAAAGATAGTTTAATTGGAGAGATTGGAATGGATGAAAAACAGAAAAAGTTTTAATCTAATCCAGAAATCTTGTTTTTATATATTTTAGTGAGTATTGCGTCTGCTTCTTTTGCAGTTATTGTACTGATAAACTTTCCTGTCTTCGGGACCGTTTAAATAACATAGATGAGAGACTTTCCGGTTTGGGCACCGGGATGTTAAAACAAAATTCGTTATAGGTATCTGTTCTTTCGTGATAATGGTAAAAGATGGAGAGAAAGAAAGGGAGGGTGGAGTAAAGGAAGACAGCAAGGAGATGGTGAAAAAAGATCATAGAGAGAAGAAGACGAAAAGAGATGACAAAAAGATGAAGGAAGAAGATGATGGAAAAGAAGAGAGAGCTAAACAAGGTGAAAGGGAACAAGATAGACATAAGATGCGGTTAGTATATAAAAAGGATAGCAAAACGAAGAAGGATGGAAGAGACAAGAGGATTGAAAAGAATGAAAAAGATGATAGAATGTACAGGGGGAGAGGGGAAAAAGTAAAAATGATTGAAAGAGAGAAGGAGGATCACATGAAAAAGGATGAGAAGATTGATCAGGAAGTACAAGTTGCAGAAAACGAAAAATCAGAAAGGAATAAACTCAAAAAGGATATAGTGAGTGATGATAGAGATAGCGTAGATGAAAAATTAATTCAAACGCTGACCCCTGAAATGGCAAAGGAACTGAACGCCCGAGGGGTCATCTTCTTCGAGGACCTAGGTGACCTTTCTTTTTCATTCAGTGATTTTTAACTCTTTTGAAATTAAAAACAATGTGATAGAATGAATGGAGATTGTTCAATTGTACAGCGGAAAATGGAACTGAGAGAAGAAAGTATTTTGTGGTTGTAATGATAAAGGTATCTGTACTGATAAGTGATAAAGAGAGGGTTTGAACAACCGAATCCTCGGAAATTTTCTTTGCCTTTTTCGAGAATTTACGAATGCACATGGCTTTTTAACTGGTACGGTGGATATTTCGAACAAAAATATCCTCTAACTCATCTCTCATCTAACACTTTCAGGCAAAGGGACATTTTCCATTGTGAAGAGAGGATGGTGCAATGTGTTATCGAAAATGGTCGCTATAAAGATAATTGACACAAGGTGGTAGCGTACTACTGATAGTATTGATAAAAGCCAACTGATAGTGATCAAATGAAATAGCCCATTTTAATCATATTAGTTAATTGATACCAAGCAACTGATCTAAGAATTAGTAGCTAGCAATGGTTGGCTATTACCATAGGATATATATATATATATATAAAAGCCAACTGATAGTGATCAAAATATAGTATGTATATATAAATATCATCCTATTCTTTTTTCAAAAGAAGCAAAATTGTCCGTTTATGTTCTCTTTAATTATTAACTCATTAAATATGTCACCTTTCGAGATTATAAAAGTTCATCCTTTTTCCTAAAACAATTTCATTTAATTTCATAAAAAAGAAAAAAAACACTTTAGGAAAGATTTAAAATACACCAAAAAATGTCTGCCACGCGAGATTGAGCTAGTGCGAAAATTGGCGCATGACAATATTATTAAAGTTTATGAAGTAATTAAAAAACCTTAACATTTCATTTTAATTTTTTATTTGTATCAATAAGAATACTGTAAAATATTTTACTCACAAATATTCCTTTGCGATAATTTCAAACAAATAAATTTAAACAACGAGAAGTAATTAGGATGAAAATAAATCCAACACTGTTCGCCGTTTCATTTCATCGCTTATATACATATATATGTTTATATGTTGGATATTTTTAAATTTAATCAAATAAATTAGGAAATAAAATTTTTTTTCGAATAAAAATTACTTCCCAAACATTTTAGGTGATTGAAAGAAAACCATATGTTTGTATTATCCAGGACTATACAAGTAGAGGTGATTTGTTGCGAAAAATAAGACGTGAAAGGAAAGTTAATGAAAAAGAAGGCAAAATACATTTCCGTCAACTTATTGAAGCTATGAAGGTAAAAAGAATTGACACAAAAATTATTTTGATATTTTGATAAATAGTTCCTCTGCAAAAATTATCATTAAATGTTTTGATATTAAGCAAAAATTTTTTTCTTTTGGTAAATATTAAAATGAAAATAATCAAATTAAAACTAATGAATTCATTGTAATTGTCAAAAAAGAAAACCAAACAATCATTTTGATTATTTTAAATGGGGAAATTTGAAAAGGTCATTTTACAGTATTTGAAATCAATGCAAGTAGTTCATCGCGATATTAAATGCGAAAATATACTGCTCGATTCATGTGAAAATGTTAAAATAACCGATTTTGGCTTTGCACGATTGTTAAAAAGTGGTGAAAAATCGAAAACATTTTGTGGCTCTCGAGCATACCTGGCTCCCGAAATTATCAGGCTTGATCCGTTTATAGACATATGTCTAGCTGCTTAAATATCTTCCAATTACAATCCATATATTTCAATATTTTTAATTACAAATGCATATGCCCATTTCATACAGTTGACAATAATAATCTGGATAATATCATATATTTTATTAAATAATCGTCCTAATATATTTTAATTATTTCTCGCATATACCAAAATGTTAGCTAATTTAGAATATAAAACTTGCTTCGATAAATTATAGTTAATTATACTGGAAAAAAAAAGTTCAAAAATTAAACAAATAATATTAAACAAATTAAATTAAACAAATAACAAGTCTTGTAATCATCTATATTCATTCATCCATAATAAATATTATTTTTTATTATAGTTAATTTAATCATAACATTATAGGTAATCAATTTTTATTACGATTAATTTAAACGATAAAGGAAAATTTTTTGTACTGGTACAAGAAATAAAATACGATAAACATTTATGATTAAAATTTGAAATGGAATTGGAATGAATTACAGAGCACAACCATATGATGGATACTTATCAGATATGTGGAGTGCAGGAGTTGTATTATATGTTATGACAACTGGAATGATGCCATATGATGATAAGAATGTTAAGAAAATGTTGGAAAGACAGTTACAACACAGGTAGGAATAATTTAATAGTTTCATATTTATTCTCCATATTGTTAAATTTGGAATAATTTAATTACAATTCTACATTTCTTTTTATCAATTTAAATTTATCACCCACTTTAGTATTCTTTTTTATTCCTTTATATTTTGGAAACAATTATTGTCATGATAATTGGTAATGCATGTTGGAAAATTTATCAGAAATATTTCAATAATAAGTATGAAATAAGCCATACCATGTCGGCTTCATTAAACAATTATTAGACAAAGCTTGTTTACTTTTCTAACAGTAATGACAAGGCCACATGTTCTAAAAAGGATCTCTTCTAATAACCACAGGACAAGGTAGGTGTCTTCCTTGTTCAATCATTCCTCAATCTCCGTATCACTATCACTTCTCATTGGCTCTCAAGAACACAAATCACTTTACTTACCGGAATCATCGCTTCATGCTGGAAATGCTTCCAGAATAGCGTACCGACAAACGACGGAAATCAGTGCGGAAGTGAAACGTCTTATATTCGACATCCTCCATCCGATTCCGCAGAAGAGGCTGACGATCGAACAGGTGCTGCAATCGAAGTGGCTTGCCGACGTGGAGTACCGCATGCTGATACAAACTGTTAATGATTCCATCACCGATTCTGATAAGCTTACCTGAAATACCTTTCGTTTTCGTTTTTAAATTTGGTAATTATACAGTGAAAAATGATAAATGAATAAATGGATAGAGGTGGGAGCTGTTACCACTTGGCTTACATCTTACGTCAAACGTGAAACTATGGAAAAATAAACTATTGTAATAGATTATTTTCATTCTCCTGAAGTGAAAAGAAACAGCCATCGAACAATAATAATAAATTAATGACAAATTATTAATTGTCATTAATTAATCGTTCCATTACCTGTCATAATACTTTAATGAGAGTATGAAAATTAGTTACAAATGATTTTTAGGTTATTATTATCGATATTTTTACATTTCTCTTCTAATTCATCCTTAACGTTTTCTTCATGATGATAATTTTATCATTCTTGAGGATATATCTGATGAATGAGTGGTAATTCTTTCATCATTCTCAAGAACTATCTGATGAATGAGTCCTCAAATATATATCAGTGAAAATATCTTTGATTTACAATTTGTTTAACATTTTTTTTCTTAGCTTTATATTTTAGTGCAAAAGAAAATCATTAATTTAATGATGATATCAGGTATCTCTGAACTGATTGATGACAGTCTGGAGACTCATGATGATAACACAAATCAAACGTGATCGATCAACTGATAACCGTTGGATCGAATGACACAGTGATAGTTAGAGTCGGTCTCCATCCCATTCATTCATTTCACTGTGGCTGCAGTGCGACTGGGAAATTCATCAGCGGAGGAAAAGTGAAATTTCTTCCATTTAATCTTTGGTCTATTGGATTCTTCGTCTTTTTCATTTTTCGTTTACTTAAATTTGTTCTTTTTTTTTTTCTTTCTTCCCAAAATATCTAATTTTCAGAAAGAATGCTTCGAAATAATGTTGGTCTAATTGTAGAAAGCGTATGGAATCGTTATTGCTTTCGTCAAGCTTCGCTTTTCAGGTTATTAATTATTGCAAAAATTCATTAGCGATATCAGTTATGCATTTCTTATTAGTAAAAGAGTTCATGATAGTGGAAAATTCCTTTTTTCCCTTTCTTGAATATAAAAAGCAGTAGATTGGTTAATTAGTGTTAGGGACAGATGGGAGTTCTTTGTGATGTTAGCATAATATTTAGCACTACTGCATCTTTATTTATACTATATTGATCTACTTTTCTTTTTTATTCAGTGGTTCTGGTTTAACATCGGAGAAATTCATGAAAAGCCCTCAGAATGAACCAGTATTAACATATAAAAAGGGTAGTCCCGAAAGGATCGCTCTTGAAAAAGCAATCTCAGAGATAGCTGGTACAGTGTCAAATGTTCCACTAGTCATCGGGAATGACAAGATTCTGAAGAATCTTGATAAGAAGCAAGTGATGGTAAGAAATTTCTGTCTTGAAAACCGTAGTAAATTTGATGCTTATTTCAATTGGGATTTTCTAATACTTCTTTTCTCTATTCATCATAAAGATTGCTCAGTCAAATTTGTGAGCTCTTCGAGAACTGGTTTTTTTAAATTGTGCACGTTACTAGTTACAGCTATCATATGATTGTATTTCAGCCTTCAGATCACCAAAAAATTATTGCACAATTTGCACATGCCACAACCGAACAGATTAACGAAGCAATTCGAGTCGGACTAAGTGCCAAACGAAGTTGGGAGCGAAAGTCACTAAGGTTTTTTTCTTGTATTCAAAACTATTCTTTAGTCACATATTCCTAACATTTGTACACACGTATAGATAGCATAGTTTGTAACTATATCATCTTTTACGTCGCAGACGATATCGGAGCCATTCAATTTTTTATCTTTTCCTTTTTTTCGGTATTCTTTAAAACAATCAATCAATAAAGGATTACCTCATCAAGTAAAATTATTGATGTGATTCATTAGGATGATGTGTTGTGTTTTATATTTCTATTAAATAAGTGACAGCAAAGTAATTCTACAGAGAACGAGCAGATATCTTCCTACATGCAGCGGATTTATGTGCTGGAAAATATCGTATGAAACTTAATGCTGCTACAATGCTTGGACAAGGGAAAAATATTGTACAAGCAGAAATTGATTCAGCCTGTGAACTAGTCGATTTCCTTCGATTCAATGCTAAATTTGCCTTGGATTTGGAAAAATATCAGCCAATTTCATTGAAAAATATTACTAATACAATGTCATTAAGGTTATCAGCTTATAAAATCTAAGAAAAAATATTAAAATAATTTTAATTGCAAATTATCTTGCAGTCATAAAATAATTGTCATATATTGTTTATTTATGTGAAAGTTATATATAAATATATATATATATATATATATATATTTCCTTAATTTTCTGTATAATTTAACTTCAAAAAGTCAAATTTACATATAGAAGCCTCGAAGGATTTGTTGCTGCTATTGCCCCATTCAATTTTACCGCAATTGGTGGTAATTTGTCTACAGCGCCAGCATTAATGGTAAATTTTTGTATGTGTATAGTATTTAATTTGGCCATTTAAAATGTATATTTTTCTTCAGGTTTAATTGATTAAACGATTGGTTTTTTTTTTTAGGGTAATGCTGTATTATGGAAGCCGTCATGTACTGCCGTTCTAAGTAATTACCTCATTTATGAAGCTCTAGAGGAAGCTGGTAAATATCGTTCTTTCTTGTTAGTATTGCAGAATTCACAGTGTGACGTATAATTTGAGTAAATTAACACTAATCTCTTGCAGTCTTTTAAGGAAACGATATTTTTGTAAGTCTTGATTACAACTAAAAACATGCCGCATTGTAGGTCTTCCGGCTGGTGTTATTTCATTTTTACCAGCTGAAGGTCCTGTTTTTGGTGATGCTATCACCTCATCACCGTATCTTTCTGCTATCAATTTTACCGGTTCAGTGCCAACATTTAAGCATTTGTGGAAAAAAGTTGCGGAAAATCTGGACAGTTATGTTTCATTTCCAAAATTAATTGGAGGTTTGTTTATTTATTTTGGTCATTAACATTAACATAAGAAGCCAGTGGAAATTTATCATAAATTTAAAACAGTGACTCTAATGGGGTAGAAATTTATCACTTAATGGAGACTTCTAAGTAACACTTCTACTACTTAGAAGTCTCCATTAAGAATATTGCATTTCACTTCTTTTCGTAGTTCTTTTTTATTTTACTTTTATAAGGTTTTACTAGCGTCTCTCGTTGATATTATGTTTGGACACTTAAGTCAGAAATCGATTTCTCCAAGACTTATAGGTTAAAAAGCTTACAAATTTGCGACAACTGAAAATTGCTGCTCATTGTATCCACAATTATTTTTTGACTGATTTAAAAGTATATGAAAAACGGAAGACTCACGGCAAATATTAGGAAAAGTTGTTTTAAAAAAAAAGAAAAGTGACGCTTGTTAAATAAGAATATTATTTGTAGAATGTGGTGGTAAAAATTTCCATTTTATTCATCCATCAGCTGATTTGGATACAGTTGCACCGTGCACAATTCGTGCTGCATATGAATATCAGGGTCAGAAGTGCAGTGCATGCTCACGAATTTATGTGCCTGAAAGTTTGTGGCCTGCATTGCAAACAAAACTTGAAGCTATACAAAAAGAAGTCAAAGTTGGAGATGTAAATATTTGCCGTATAATTAATTCATTTCCTTTTTTTTAAAAAAACTTGCAAATCTCGAGTGATTACAGAAAATTTTTTCTCGGAAATTTCGTTCGGGAATTTTGCTCCGAATATTGACATTTTTATTGTATGAGAACCATAATGAGGGAAAATTATCGAAGTTTTAGTGATTACAAAGGTGAGGAAAAAAGAAAGGTAAAGTGACCAATTTACCTGTCTACTGTATCACAGGTACGTGACGGATCAATCTTCATGACAGCTGTTATCGATTCAAAAGCTTTCAAACGAATCAAATCATACATTGACTATGCTAAAACGGGTGCCGATGGTGCGAAGATTATTTTTGGCGGAACATATGATGATACGAAAGGATATTTCATTCAACCAACACTTTTACAAGTTAATAAATGGGACTCAAAACTACTCACGGAGGTATAATTAACATCACTTATTCTGTATGTTCGAGCAATTCAGCCGGAATTATTGAATAAATGATAATTTAACCTCCATGTTTGGGAAAAGGGAGATAAATCATTATGATACTTGCACAACAACTGTGTTCGTTCTTCGAATAGTCCAATCCAAATATTAATAACTATTGAAATATTCATTTCAACAAAAATTTTATGATTTTATCTTTCCAAGAGAAAAAAATTATGTTAGAGAATACAAAAAAAAGGTATTATTTCAGGAAATTTTCGGACCCGTACTTACCGCATATGTGTATAAAGATAGTGAGGCACTGGAGGTTGTAAAGAAAGTAAAAGATGCTACAGTATTCGGTCTCACTGGAGCTGTGTTTTCGGAAGACAGGTAAAGTGATCTGGAAAAGATTCATGTCATTTTAAGTTTGTTAATATAATTTATTAATATATCCAAATTCGTTAATAATATAATGTAATACAACCTCAGGTTTATTAATATCCTCATATGATTTAAATTATGCATTATGTAATATTGTATTGTATTATGAAGAGAATTTAGAAGCAAATTGATTTTTTGGTTTGCTAATCTTTTCTTTATAATACTGGTGGTTTATATGATCTGGACGTCTACTTCGGGATTACCTATCATTCATTACTGCCTATATTTGTTGCCTATAAAACAGTTGCAGTTTCCACTCTCTGATGAGAAGTGAATGCGAAATAAATATATGGCCTTTAATACGGCCCGGTTCGGATGTGTTAAATTCAGTGAGAGATTATTAGCTATTTTTTACATTTAGCTAACTTCAGAGAATTCTTATACCAGTCTCGAGATATATTGCGAGATGCTGTGGGGAATATGTATCTAAATGATAAAGCAACTGGTTCTGTTGTTGGTCAGCAACCATTCGGTGGTGCACGAATGAGCGGTTAGCTTTTTACCATTAAAAATGATTCCTATATAATTTTTAGTGAAATCTCTTCTGTGTTGAAGGATAAAAGCACACCAATTTATTAATGACATGCTTTCTCATCTTCTCTTTGTGGTACACATTTTTACATAACTTTTCTTTAGGAACAAATGATAAGGCTGGTGGCCCGCACTATGTTTTACGATGGGTATCACCACTTTGTATCAAGGAAACATCGGTCCCTCAAACGGAATGGCGGTATCCGTCAATGGATTGATTTTATACTTGAGATTACTTTGAAATAATGTACTTAGAACATATTACTTTTGTTCTTTAAATTCCGTTTTTATTTTGTCGGTGATGATTTCATAATCTAAAAAGTTTATTTTTAACGGTTAATCTCATCTGTTTACTTAATCTAAAGAACACTTTTTGATTTGTTTCTTTGTGTTAAAAGAAATTTCTTGTTCCTTCCACTGATTGTATTTTGGATTATTTAATTAACTTCATAACTTTTGTATTTTTTGATGTATTTCAGAACTTTCACTTCTGTTTTTTATCTTTTGCAAATGGTCTTTTTTTATGCTGTTATATGTTTGAATCAATGTACTTGATTTGTTGTTTATTTGTTTTTTTTTTTTTTTTTTTTTTTTTTTGAATAGCCTAAAAACCAAATTGGATATGTCAGGTATGCTTGTTATTTATGAATAAAGATTGTTAATCAAAAAAGAAATAGTTGTACTTGTAATCGTTGACATACAAATGTTGTATATTTAAAGTGTTAAACACTTATACATTAAGCGATTTTAAATATTCAGAATGTCAATATTTCCCTTCCTCAGTGATTACTGGATATTTTTAATGTAAGTAATATGAGACTTAACCTTAGTAGCGTCTCAAATTTCTTTACAGAATTCTGTTATGGTTTATTTTGATAAATTTTTATCTTGCGCATAAACTTACGTAAAATAAGGAGGTCGGGATTTTTTTTTTGATTTGGGATGAAAAGTCATGCAATCATAACACTGTTTCCCATTACTAAAATTGTTATTGTAAAGATTGTAAAAGGTGGTTAAAATTCGAGATTTAGGATTTCATTGAAGATAGGGACTGAACAATAAATAATTGTTGGACTTCATGTTTAATCAGAATACAGTAATTCATGTTTGGCAGTATGAGGTGAAGTTTTTGGTAATCTGTTAGTTTATATAAGTAATGTTTGCAGTTGCTGAATAGAGGATGAAGAATACCAGATCCCGGGAAATTTCGTAGAGTTTCGATTGATTGGGTGCAAAAAAGATTGAAGCGAAATTCAATTTCTATGTTCAACAATGACGGACCTGATTTATGTTTCGTTTGATGGTAAGTTTTTTCGTGGAAGGAAATCGGTTTTTAATTTTCAATAACACAGGAATTGAGTAGAAAAAATTTCAGATTACTTAATAAAGAAACTCTTCAGAAGCCAGAAATATGCTACGTAAGTGGCGTGAAGAGCATGCTCGTAGATCGGTGGAAACAGTAGAATTGTGGGAACATGTTCTAAGTCGTCATCCTCGTTCTCTTGGTGATGAGTTGTGGCTTGTTTATGAACAGGTAAAGCTAACTTTTTCGTTCATTTGATATCTCTTTATATATCATTTAAACTAGATTGCTGAAGTGATAAATATATTCCCTGTGGTTTCGACTTCATCAGAAATTGTGCGATAGGTTAAATGTATAATGGTAGCGATTCTGTGTAATTTGGTTTTTAAAACGCCAAGTACTAAACGACTAATTCATGTTTTGGTATTTCATAATACATTAAGGTGAAGACACTGGAATTATTTTCTTCTGTTCACGGAGGCTAGGTTCTGTTGTTTTATAGGTGGGATGTATTTGAAAAGATCTATTTTCAGCCAAATAGTGCGTAATTTCGAGTTTAGAAAGATGAGAGGCAATGGTTTTTAACTAAGAAGTAGTGCTGCCCTTATAGGTTTTCGATGAGGGGTGTTTCAGGACACCAAACTTTCTTATGCTTATAGCAGCATTTATGATGATATTATCGTTGGTAGTCGCTTCAATTCAATGTTTACCACATAATGAAGTAAATGTGAAATAAGAGGAGAATCTTAGTTAGAAGTTCAAAGTAATTGAGGCTTTTGTTGATATGGTAAAAAGCTTTTCAAGATTGAGGGGAATGGTTTTTTAGATGTAGTGAAAAAAGTGGAAAGCAGATCGACATAATGTATTTTATCGCAGTGTATTTTGTTTTAGGTTTGCTTAGCAGCGTTAGATTTAGCCAGAGCTGATGTTGTGATGGAGTGTATACAAACACTGCAAGAGAGATTTCCGCGAAGTAATCGTGTTTTAAAACTACAAGCAATGCACCTTGAAGCTTTGAAGCGGTAATTTTATATTTGTTTGCGAGCTTTCTGTCATATTTTCTGGTTGATGAACAAACAGTTGGCGAAAGTATTTTTAATAGATAAAAATTTCAAAAAGTGATTAATTTTTTTCAAGGTGCCAAATATGTCTTCCATATTTTGTTGATAAGCTTCCCTATGGAAAATCTATTCTCTGCTCAAAATTGATTTTACAGTTAGCACTGGCATCATCACTGCTCAAAAAATTGAATTCATTTGCTCTGATCAGAATTGAACGTTTCCGAATTATTTTTAATTCATACTTTGTTGTTTATTTCTTTTTCATAATCTATAAATTGTTTTGATGATAGGTACGATAGTGCAACGCATTTGTATGAGCAACTAATTGAATCGGATCCAACAAATATGGTAAGGATTATAGTTGGTTTCAAAGAATACTGCAAAGTGTTAGCTTGATTATTCAAAAATTTGGTTTAAATGCATTTGACTAGTGGATAAGACTAGGGTAGACGATTGTCTTTTCACTCTTCTTTCGAGTAAAAATATTATTTAAGAGATAATTTCCGAAAAAACGAACGATATAATGATTTTTTCTTTTCTTTGTCCATCCATTCATAGTTTTTTTTTTTTGTTGGCTTTTATAAGTGTTACTCTGTTTACCTTACATTTTGCAGTCTTATCGAAAACGAAAAATAGCAATTTTGAAAGCCCAGAACAATAGACAGGAAGCTATTCGAGAATTGAACGAATATCTGAAAACTTTCATTTCTGATACGGAGGCTTGGTTAGAGCTTTCTGATTTGTATTTACAAGAAGGCGATCATCCACATGCGGCACACTGTATGGAGGAGCTTGTTTTATCCAGTGTCAGTTTTTTTTTTTTTACTTAATTCATTTTAATGTCAGAGTCTGTATGAGGTGAGAAATTTATTTTGTTAACCGCGACATTCAAGCTCTCAACTTTATGCACAATTTTCCCAAAACCTTTTAGAAATATTTAACACTTTTTTTTTATAAGTTTGTCTTACTGTTGTCCGTTTGTTTCAGCCATATAATAGTTTATATCTGCGGCGACTTGCGGAAATACGTTACACTCAGGGTGGTTTAGAAAATATTGAACTTGCGAGATCATATTTTGAACAGGCTGTTCGAACCAACCCATCATGTTGTCGTTCGTTGTATGGGATAATTTTGGTGAGTTTCTCTCAATTTTTTATTGTTTCTATGGGGAAAAGTTAAGCGATGAGACGATGACAGCATGAATGATTCACAGTTTATAACATGATGAGATTGGGTAGAATTTAAAGAAGGTAGAAGTAATAGAGTCATGTCACACTGACCGAAATATCCTGTTTCAATTTTTTTTTTTTTTTAATGAAAGCTGCTAGATTTACATGATTTGAAGCTGAGACTGGTTTCTAGACTCACTGTGAAGGTAGACATATTCTTGGATCTTGTTTGATATTACGGACACCGTTTGAAAAAATAAGTGCTTTGACTAAGTGTACTTATAAAGAGTACTGCAAAAATTGTTTCAGTGTTGCATAAATTTATCAGCTAAAAGCAGTGGCCAGAGAAAAAAGGAAATAGTGCAGAGTGGATTGGCGGCAATTGAAAAGTTAATAAGTCGTTATGAGGAAGCTTCCGAGAAAGGTAAAAATCCAAATGTTGTTATGGAATTAGAGACAATACTGAACTTGAAAACACAACTGCAAAACTAATTATTGTTTTACTTTGTCAAATGTCTGTGTTCAGTGATATTATTTAATGTGAGCCTTTTTATTCCGATCTTTCTTCCTTAGCCTGTACTCCTCTAATACCAGAACAGAATTCTCTCTTGGAAAGGAATTTAAAGCTCATTTTTTGGATAAAGTTTCACTTGCCCAAGATTATATCATTTATTGATATTTATTATTGTATGTCAGCATTATTTTTGGTCATGTATTTATATTTAACTATTTCATATCTTTAATTGAAAGTTGGGAAACGAAGTGAACTACACAATCATGTGGTTCAATTTTTATCTCCATCTGGATTTCATCTTCTCTATTTCTTGATTTATTTGTGATGAAGAGCAATTTTTGTGGAATTTATAATTTAATAAGCTATTGAAATAAAATATATGTGTGCCTTGTACTCGAAGATTGCTGTTCGTTTACTTTTTCAGTTGTGATATCAAATAATATGTGGGATGAAATGATAGAAGTAGTTGTGCGTACAGCTTAAGTTTATTACGTATATCTTATTCTTCGTTATGTTGTTCCTTTTTTCTGACTCGTTTTCTGCTAGATCTTTAGGTATCGATTGAAATTTTCAGTCTGTTAGGTGTTTTCCCATTTTTCTTTCATCTTTAGTGATAAAAAACATGCAATAGATCGTCCACTATTGTTACTGAATTTTTACTGTACTAAGAAACATTGAAGTTTCATTTGGTACTGCTTGCCAAGTTTTCGATTTTTTTTAAGGCTAAAATCGTTAGAGAATGAATGCAACAACTCCGTTACTGGTAGATTCGTTGAGTGGGTAATATATAATCTCTTCGGTTAGCATTATTGTTCGAACAAGTTTGAATTTGGGCGAGATGATTGATAGTATATAGTTGGAAATTATGAAAGTAGGATTAGTACATAGTTGGAAATTATGAAAGTAGGAGATTGCTGATACAGCACTCTTGTCAATATGATTTAGCATTATCATTCATCGAGTCTTTTCTAAGTAGATATGACTAGATGTGGTCTGAAAGTATTTTTTTTTTATTCATTCATTATTAGAAAATTATCTGGAATAGAAGAGAAGAAGGGTTTACTTTTTTTCTCTCACTCAAAGACTCGTAAGGCTATCCAAGTGCCACCAGTAAAATTGGGGATCGATACCAAATCGATATATGGATAATCGAAAAATCGAAATAGCAATATGGGATGGTAAAGGACAAGTGGTATAATTTAATCGACAAGAATTGGAATTCCATTTATTGCCATTGATTATCCATATTTTGTCAATGGATAGCAATCGAATTATCGATAACCTTGAAAGACTGGGCAAGAGACAAGCTAGTCTAATATTGATACTCGATTTTAGAGACGAGACAAGCTAGTCTAGTATTGATACTCGATTTTTGGATTGTTACATGCTCCTCACTGTGACAGATAACGGTAATCGATGTAAGCAAGCATCACAGCATATGCATTCGCATTAATTTGGAAATTTAATAAAATCAATTCCAAGAATTAAAAAACAATCGCGAACTTTGCATATAACAATAGGAAAAGTAAATGAAAATGCATGGAAATGTTGATAAGCATGATAGAATATTGATAATAATTGTAGTGATGTCAGTATTGATGACAATAACAATAACAATGATATCAGTAATAGGAAAAATATATCATTAACAGGCAATAGTAATCATAGTATTAATGATGCAATAATGAAGGTAACAACAATGATAATGCTCAAATTAATAATTTTTCTAATAGTTCAAGGAAAGAGAATTTTCTTTCCAGTTTCAACTTATTTAAATTTTGTTTTAAAATTTAGAAAAATAATATTCAAATAAAAGTCCAAGTTGAAGATTTCTTTATACGTTGATAATATTATTGAATAATTGCAATTATTATAGTGATATTGAAGAGACTGCTGTAAAACAACAATTTTTTAATGCAATGTTTTACGAATCTGTAACACAAATTCTAATTAAATTTCTAAAATTTTCAGATGTTTTTTAGTTTATATAATTTATGTATCATTTATTGGATAGCATGTACCGTAGTAATTAGCATCTTGGGATTTCTAACCATACGAGAGGCAAAAAAATCAGGTATTAATTGATCTCTTCGTTTTTTTTTTTTTT
>PQVD01000455.1:59999-87277 GCA_003012265.1 Setaria equina | reverse complement strand
TGTCTTTTTTAAATAATTTTTTCTGGACAGCAATGGAACTGAATTTTGATAGTAAAAAGCTGAAGTGTTATACTGACTTTAAAATGGGTTGTAAACGATAGTGGATGCAGTACTACAGCTAAATTTTTGCAATTTTGAAACTGTCGGATTTGTAGACTTTTTAAAGTTGTCAAAAATGTTTTTCATCCCTTACCCATTAAAAATATTTGAAATCTAAAATTCAGTTACGTTATTATTTTTTTTTTTTTTTGCTCAAATTGACAACAAATAGAAAGTAAACAAATTAGTTTAATGATCTGATTATAATTATATGAAATTTAAGGAATTACTTCTTTTACAGTATATTTCACGCGAAAAGCTCTGTGAAAAAATGCAAACGGTTGGTTGGCCTATTCTATAGGTATGAAGCATGTTTTGAAAGAGTTATGCTTATTACTAGCATTGGTAAGTTTGCAATTATAATAATTCAAATTTGAATTATTCATAGGAATGCAAAACTTTGCATAAAAATTTTATACAAATTTTTTAGCGTCATGCAAATTTCGAATTAAATAACCTACTGGACCATTTCATCGAATTCTTTTACAAAACAATTTTTAACTGTCCAATAAGCGACAAAAAGGCAAAGAGGATGAAATTTTTAATAATGTCAATAATTCTCGAGTATAATAGAATAATATTAAAATACCAGTAGCACTACGATGCAGAAATTTCTAAGAAATAAAATAATTGGAAAACTTTAGCAAACACAGTAAAGGTGGACAATGCAAAATAATGAGATGACAGTGCGAAAGTAATAATACATGCTACGAACTACTATTTCTTTGAGCTATCACTAAATACTTGACTAAGAAATAAACACATGCCGAATGATTTCTGGAAGGTCTGGAGAAATAGTTTACCCATCTCCATAAATCAAAGCATGCTTTTTTGATGTGACATCAGTGCAACAGATTTCAGTATGTTCTTTTTGATTGAATACCTAAAAACCAAAAAATTTAATAGAATTTGATTCATTATAACTGAGCTAAATCAAACACAGGGCAAAACTGGATCTTTATCTGAAATGCATATTTCTTTTCTTAACCAAAATATCTGAAAAAAATGAGGATAGCAAAAAAAATAACAGTGACCAATATGTCAGTTCTAAGTCACTACAACAATAAATATTTTTTTAAAGGTTTCTTGCTTGTGAAATGAAACAAACAAAAATTATGCTCATCTTGAATCGATATTGGAAAAGGCTATTGATTCCTCTCTAAATAAAATAATACTTGAGATGAAAAGTAATAAAAAAGCTTATTCCAATTTATGCTTTAAATTTTTAAATATTTGCATGAATCGTTCAAAAGGTACACACATGATAATCATACCTCCACTGAATAAAAGTGATTCCAAATCAAACACGTGAGGTCAGGGTATCTACCAAATTCTGCCACAGCAAAACAAAGAGATGACACACTGTTGATATAAAAATTCTTCATTTTAAAGAAGAACACCTGAATGATTCCCTCAGATGAAGATGACAGCGTTAAAAAGCTTTAATCACAGCTCATCTCTTTCTCGACTGGCTTCCCATAGTTTACGTATTCTCGGGAAATTTAATATATATGCACATATCATTAAAAAAAAGTGCTAACATTTCAAGCAAATTAAAGTGGTGGTTCGGAATTATTTTTATTCATCATAAGAAATGAGTGATTTATTACCTGTGCGGTGTAATCATCATCAATTATTGACGAATCATAGCGATGAATAAATGTTCCTTCTATATTTAGCAAATCATCAATTCGAAATCTTATCGAACAATCTCTATCGTTCTGAAGTACACTATGGTAAGAAGGCAACATTTTTGTCTAACAAATTTCTGGAAATTAAAATAATTATTGCGGGTATAAATTTATCTTAAATAAAATTCATTTATTTATAAATTGATTTATAAGTCAATTTGGTTCGTACTTTATAAAATTAGTACAAGAATGATCTTGAGATAACTTGTTTGCTTTGCAACTACAGGCCACCTTCAATCCCAAGAATTCTCGACTGTCAGCGGAAGAAGAAATTTCTCATCTCACTTCAGCAAAGCATAAAATTTCATTAGAAAAATTTCTCTTAAATTTATGGCCTTTACCAAACATCAAAAAAAAAAACAATTTTGATCCTATTCTTTCTCCAGTGCACATCAAACCTCCATATTTTTCATACAGTCAGTCTGATAATTCCATTACATGCTAACCTTTCGTTATCAGAGCTGGGAGTGAGATTCAGTATCACAGCATCTTCTGTTATTGCTTACTTTAACTTTTATTGATATGGAAAAAAAAAAACTATTATATATTGATTGTTATGTAAGGAAGTTTTAAAATTTTGAAAAATTATTTATAATAAATAAATTAGAAAACTTATAAGTATATGATTTTCTAACACAAATATTATCAATTAATGTGAAAGCTGTTATTCAGCTTCTTTCAACAACTTGTTAATGAATATCTTACATCCATCATTACCACCATTTTAGTAACTTGTATCGATGAAGATTTTATTGAGCTTCTGCTTTTAGTAGATGTATTTTTTTTTTAAATTCTATTTATTTATGTAAAATCTTTCCATTGGCACAAAAAATCCGTCTTGATTTTTCTTAATTAACTTTGGCATCATTTTCAGTAAGCATACATTCATATAAACATAGCTTTTAGGGCCCTAAATCTTTGCCTTCAAAACATCTTCGATATTTTGCAAATAGAATCATTCCTGAGAGGTCTCATGTCTTTAATCAGATTTTGTTACTTTATACACTCATCTCAAATAATTGCCAATTGCATCATCCAGAAAAAATATTTTATTCAAAACAAATTCTTCATTATTTCTAGCCTAGCCTATTCTTTTATATACCACTAAAAACTTCCGAGGAAGCTTATTTATTCTTATATATATTAAAATAATCTTCGATCCTCTACTGATCCTTAACTAAGATGACACACCTAAAGGTGATAGAAGTTTCTTTGCCGTTCTCTCAGATAAATTCATTTTCCTCTTCACTAATTTTCAATCGTTGTTATTACACAGCAAATTCCATTTCACATAGAATGTTGAAATAATTGAATTACAGCCTTAAAATCAGATATAATATGGAAAAAATGACGTGATACATTTCATTTCTGATTTATGTTATGTAAGGTTCATCTTTTCTCAAGCCTATTTTACTGAAAATTTGAAACAGCTACAAAGACTTGTTCACCAACAGTTGTCAAAGAATGTTACTATTCATTTAGATGGTCTCAATGACAAGTTTTTGAAGGAATTCATCCTGCATTGTTAATTGTCTTTGATGTTTTTCTTTCGGAATTCCCTTTCTCACTAAATTCTCTTAAAAAAAGCATTTAAAGTCTTATCATGTTTGTCTTGCATATATTTCCGCTTCTCTTTTTTTTAAAGAAAAAACTAAATTCCAAATTTGCAGCACGTTTAATTTCATACTCCTTAACAATTGTTATATCTAAATGTGATTTTGATTATCAACGCTTTCAAAATTACCAAAGTTTATGTTTAAAGTTTCATTTCATAAATTTATTTTAAACTAAAATCAAAAAAAATTTTAGCTTCTTTTCTTTTTTGAAAAGCCAGTTAAAGATTTTCATGCATGCATGCAATTTTGAGTGATAGAATATTACAAATGTAAAATAAATTAAATTTTTTTTTAAATAAAGGACTGCTTTATATTTCTTGATTCTTCTCTAATCTTATTTCATTAGAAAAGACTTCTCTATCTTTTTTATTAACTTTATAAAGTGTAGAAATAAGGATAAATGAAAACTTTGGGAAAGATTAACTATGCCGAGAATAGCAAACAGTTGCGAAGGAAGTGATTTATAGTAGATCCTCGGAATCATAAATGGGCTGTATATCATTTATCTATTGTAGGAACTGAAAATGTAATTAGGAAAAATTTTAAGGCCATGTAGAACAGAAAATAGGAACAGTGGCTATCAGTGTTCTTTCCTGTAACATTCTGTCTAATTTGGCAAGTAGACTGTAAAAACGGAAAAAATGATTCCTTCATATTTTAATCTGAAGGGTCAACTACATGAAACTTCAAAATTTGAGCCGAATAATCCAAATTGTCATAGTAGTATCGATGGATTTAGTGATAATATGCAGTTTTTTTCTTCGTGTTTCACATTAATTGATGTCTTTAGTAGAATTTGTGCTTCCGCCAGATAATTAGACTAAATTAAAATTTTAATTACTTCAAATTTACAAATTCAAATTCAAATATTTTTTACTTCAAATTTACATGCCAGCTTGTAACCATTTTATAAAATTATGGTTTATCATAAATGAATTTCTTTCTGCCAATACAAAAATTTACTTTCGTTACCGAAATAGTAGCATCATGAATTAATTTACTGCTGGTGATTTTTATTTCTGTTTTTTTTTTCTTCCTTCCATCAAACAGGACAAATTGGGCAACTATGGAAAAAACTTGTCCTATTTGATGGAAGGAAGGAAAAGTGAAATTTAGATATAAATATTTATCTAGGGGGTGATCAAAATTATAATTATCATTGTAGTGATACATTTACTTAATTAAATTAAAGTGAGATATGAGTGATTTTCAAAAATGGAATATGATAAACAAGGAATAGTCTTGTAACATACAATCAGTAACAATAATATTGAATAGGAAATGAAAAAATTGTGCAGTGCTAAAATTATTTATTTCAACTTCATTAGATGGAAATTATTAAAAAGGATGCAAAATAATGCCTTCTAAGAGAATGTTGGGAAGGATGATGTAAAAGGATCAGGCAAAACGATCATTATTCCCGAAATCTGAAGCCCATGTTTGTCGAGAATTTCTACAGAAAAATCAAATCTCCTCATCAAGGCTAAACCTATCCCTTTCTATTCGTTACTGCCAGTAGACATAATAATTTGTTGTAAATAGCTATTTAGTTAGGCTTTACTGTTACTGTTATTATCGTTGTTGTTGTTTGAGAAACGGTAATTTTTCATTTATTCTTCTACAATTCAAAAAGCTATTACTCTCTTTGGCAGTTTTTTAATATTTTTCATATGTATTACCAATCAAAAAAAAAAAAAAGTGATAAAGTACAGGAGAGACGAGAATGATGAATGAAAAATTACGGTAATAATAGACGGGAAAAGAAGAAATCCGAAGGAATTGCTTTCTTGATTAGCTGTTGCTTCGAGCATCCTATTTTATCTTACTTTTCACCTTTCTTAAACTTATACCGTAATTTTTTATTTGCTTAAAAGGAACTTAAAACACTTTCGAGCAGTTTTGCTTAGTATCTCATCTTTATTTAAACCATTTGAGACCTTTCTTTATTCATGGAATATTTTAGAAAGTTTTTTTTTAATTTCATTTCTTATCAATTATCATCAGACCAAAAATTTAAAGAATTAGCAAAAAAGTATATTAGCAGGAATAAAGTTTTAAATCGCAATCAAATTAAATCCTGGTTTAAGTCACTTGAACAAAATATTTGCCAATGTTAGCAAACTGCAGTAACTGCATAACTCGGCTTTAAGAAAATGATAATAAGTATATAATTTGACTAATTCTGCTCTTCAGAAATATTACTTGTACAGTCTTAGTTTCATTAATGTGCATTAATTTGCAAATTAATATATGGAGATGGTTTCCAAAATGAAAAATTAGAGTTTCTAGGAGAAAGTTAGTAAGATTTATGAAATGGATGAAGATCAGATTTCCTTTTCTCTTATGTTTTACTTTCTAATCACGAAAAACGTCAAAAATTTCTGGTATTTCATCTTCGATAGAAATTGAAGTTTTTGGAAGGGACAGTTTTGTTAGGCTATAGAACTGAAGAAGATGCAACAGAGGATGGAGTGCCTAGCTCCGAGACCTCTCGGGAAAGATGGCGTTATTCCTGATCTGGAACATTGTTAAAAGCAACTTTTTCAGAATACGCTAGACGATGGCATCGCTCTTCAAGGTATCGCTCTTATCAGTGTTACTATTTCTCGCTATTGTTTCATCTCAAGAGGTAGTGCTTTCGTCTTATCACTCATTCCTTTCTCTATCTTATCATTAATCATTATTGTTTCATTATGAATTAGTCATATTTTAGAATCCATGCCATATCATATAGTATACTCTCTGAGATTTCTTATTATTGACAAAATTCTGAAAAAAAAAAGTGATATTTTTAAGCGCATCTGAATTATTTGCTTTTTTTTGAAATTTTTTTTAGATAAAAGGCGAAGGGTTAGACAGACATGAGATATCATCATTCGAAAAACGAGCCAGTTTTGCATTTGCTAAAAGATATCCCTCAAGATTTGCTTTTGCCAAGCGATACGATGACGAGGTGAACTTTGCTAGTTTTATTGTATTTACTTAATGACTGCTTTGTTTTTCCTTTTATCTTAGGATGGTTCTGCCAGCATTGCAAGAAACACTTTCAAAATGGTCAACACAGATATAAATCAGAGCAAATAAAGATTTATTTAGATGACTAGGTGTTAAATATCAGATGAAAATGTCTTTGCTGTAATTTATTTTTGAAGTCACTAAAATTTTTGTGCTATATAAAATGCATTTTAGCATCTTACCACAACTATTTAATTAGGAAACTTTCCTAAAACGAAGCGTTTTCTTTATGCACCATAACAAATCAATCTTAAGATCGCAGTGTTGTCTTGAAAATTTTTAAGAATATGCATTTCATGAACTTATGGGTCGTTTCATTCACCTATCGTTTCCATCAGACTTAAATAGAACTTATAAGATTTTGATAAAACTGCTAATTGTATTATATGAATATCTTGCAGGATAAGAACTATTATGATCAAAAAGCAGTACAGTTCGAATCACCCATACGACCCATACGTAACTTTGCATTCGCAAAACCTTACCCTTATTTACTGTTTGCTTAAAAATTTAATTGCAGTGTTGAATTTCAGCTTTGAATTTATCATTTTATAAAAGTGATGTTAACAATGATATAGTCAATGTATTGCAAGGCATTGTTCTTGTTTGGATTTTTAAAAGCGAATTAATAAAAGAGTGAAGACCGTTTTTTTTTTTTTTTTCATCTAACTCATCATATTTCTCTTATCAATCCGAGAAAATCTGTTTGAATTTACTAAAAGTGACTATTTATCAGCTGTAGATTGAAAGAGCAAATTATCCAGGTGTGGAAGTTATGCAATACTTTTTGAAAAGTTTCTCTTTTACTGTGCAAATCTTCTTGCTCATTTTCTTCATTTCTAAAAAAGACGAGTAAGACTTTAAGGAATTTTAAACTCTTCGAAAAATTTAAATTTTCCAAAAGCCGAAGAAATTAGACTAAATAAATTGGAAATGTTGTTGCTGGATTCTTTGATATATTTGTTATCAACCATGAAAATATGCAAGCAACATAAATTTCCATTGTGTGAATCGCATTACCGAAGGTCAGTTTATTAAATTTTCAAAATTTATCTCTTGATGAAATGAATGAATCACACAATGGGTGGTAATTTTCAAGCAAAAATAATTGATAAATGCAAAAAGATAATTAAATAGAAAAAGTATGCAAGCAAATAAACAAGTGGATTAGTTTAATTGATCAGGTATTGAGCATTGAAGAGAAAAAAAGGAGCTGAACTGAAATGAAGGATGATTTATAAAGAAAAACAGCACTTTGCATTATAAATCAGTTAATTGAAATGAGGGAAATTTTAGAACGGTTAAAGTGGAGAAAAGGTAATTGACATGAGCAGTAAATGTAGAAGAAATAATTGAATTTAAAAGTATAGGTGTAAATGAGCTTTGGACATAGAAAAAGCTAAAATGGGAAAATGATTTAAAGTAAATGTTAAATCACAATTTAATAGATTGAATAAGATTTTAAAGTTTGAAAATTTTAGATTAAAAAGTGGAAATTTTTTTTGATAATGGAAAAAATTTTCACCTTTGTATATATGTAAGAAAAGTTAAAAATTTTATATCAAAAAATATAAATTTCTGACGACAGAATTAAATTCTGTATTTGTTAACTGTTATCCTGTCCGGTTTTATCATAAATCAGTTTTTCAGTGCTTTTGAAATTATCTCCATCATTTATCAACATCTATTTAGATTTTACTTTTTACTGGCAACTTACAGTTACTTTTGTCGATGCCCAACCATCTATGATCCTTTTCGCCTAAAAAAACATAGCATTCAGAAAGAAATGAAATAAAGCCACTGTAACAAGTTGTGTATAATCGTTTTTAAATTACACGCAATGATATTTGAATGGCATCAAAGGTATGATTCATCAGTAATTTTTAGCTCTTCCTGTTAGTTAGGAAGCAATTCGAACAAAAAAATTCAAATCCCAAGAAGCTAGGAAGTAAAGTGAACTAGTAAAATAAAGGAAATAAGAGGTGACGCCAAGTAAGCAACATTAAGATAATTAGCACTGAAAACTGAAGAACAAAATAATTACTTGAAAGCATAATTTTCATAAACAAACAACTTATCAGAATGTCATTTTCCAGTGCTTTGTTAAGACATTATTAATATTATTACTAATTTAAATGCTAATTATCAGTTTAAAATGGAAATGATATAGTCTCTTTAATCAATAAGGTCACTTATCATTTTCTTTCCTATCAACAGTGTAATCATTTGAGACTATTAGAATTACAAATAATTTCCCTGAAGGTTTTCCATTGGACTGCAGATCGATCATCAGCAAAATGACACTGCAATTGTTTATTGATACTCAATATGAGTTAGTCGCTGAGATAAAAGAAATTACTAGAAATTGAACAAAAACAGTGCCTTTTTTGATTATTCTCGTATCCAGCAAATATTAATTTTTGCTAAGTAGTAGCAATTTACGGAAGCAATTTTTTCATTTGTAAAATCAAGGTGAGAAGTGTTATATTTGTCAGAAACTCTCGAACTTTCATGTGACGACTCCCGCCATTCCATCTAGTGCATTGAATCATTCTATTCAGCAGTTTTCCAACTCTTTCCCAGTATTTAACCGTTGATTCCATTCTTTTCACAAGTCTTAATAATAATTAATAATTGACAAATTTTAGAACACCTGAGTTTTTCTTGTGTAAAGTTGCTGGGAATGGTAGCTCTTTCGCATTTCTTTTTTCTTCATAGTTATCTTAGTCGGTTGAGAACTCTCTAAAAATGACTCGGTACAGCATTAGTTAATGGTTGAGCAGCACTGGGAGGTCGTGAAGTCTCAGGCCTTTTTGATGAGCAATTATGCAGATATCGAAAAGCTGCTTCTGTTGTTATTTGGTATTTGGTAATATATAAAGCAGAGAAGAATAAAGGGTAGGACACAAAGGAGGGCTTCGTGGAAGACCGGTTTTATCAACAGGGATTCATTAGCGGCAACAAGTCCAAACTTCTGATTGGTATTTAGTTTTGGTGTGTTTTACCTTGCAGTTCTTCCACTTAAAATACACTTCTCATACATTACCACACTGTACTTTGACACTGGAATCATGAAGCTGATATGATTTTCCAGGTAAGACGGCATGCATTCAGTTCTTATCACCAATGATAATTCAACAGCAACAATACCGACAAGGCGTAATACAGTTAACAAGGATTTCAGTAAGCAGTACGATTTTGAATTTAGTCGAAAATTTGAGGAATGGCTCAAGGTTTGCTCACTCATTGATTTTGTATCTGAATTGTGCAACTATTACCGATGCTTCAGTGATGATAACCTGATTGCTTAATCAGACATAGATTCTTGTAGACTGTAGAAGAATATGAACAAAGCAATGATGATCAAACGTCGTCAAAATGGTGCGAGGAACAGAATGATAATTTTGATTTCTTACCTGATTCTATTAAAGGCAATGATCCACCACAGACAAGCTAATTTTTATCTTTTTCAACTATTAAGTTAAATTTAAGAGCGGCTTAAAGTTCATTTCATTTTAAACTATGCAACTGCTAGAAGTGATGCTACAAAAATCCAGCGAAAAATTTTTTATCACAAAAAATTTTGAAAAAAAAAAGTTTAACTTGAAAAATTCAGGATGATTTAGAGATTGTATGCTCAATAGCAAGAATGTTTAGCACGTACGGGTACCAATCAACTTGGTGGAATCTACGCTAATGGACGTCCACTACCAGTACATCTTCGAGAGCGGATCATTCAAATGTCTGCCTCGGGGACGAAGCCTTGCCAGATATCACGTGAATTACGAATATCACATGGCTGTGTATCAAAAATCCTGTCCAAGTTGGTCTAAGTTACTGACTACTACTGATTTAGTTTAATTTGCGAGGCTCAACTCTATTCAGTCTCAAGTTAGTGAAAAGAATTCAATACTTTTTTCTAGAAAAATCACTTTTTAAATTTTATATCTTTTATTTACAGGTACCGCGATACAGGTTCAATTCGACCCGGTAAAATTGGTGGCTCAAAACCCAAAAAATCACTTCCTCAGGTGATCATTTTCAACACTTTCAAAAACTCAAGTTCTGATTGACAAGATATTCATCTGAATCAATTATTATCATGCAAGACTTACTAGGGATAGGGAATTCTTCTCTGACTTTCCAAAGACTGCAACACATTTTGTAATGACTTAAATCTAGCTACAAACATATAATCTCTCAACATTCGCACAGTGCTATCGTCAGTTAATTTAACGTTCATGACGGATGATGAAATGTCCAAATTAATCAAATTAAAAAAGGTAAAGGTAGTGACAGCAATCGCGATTTATAAGCATTGCCGACCATCGATGTATTCTTGGGAGATTCGGAACCGACTTATCAGTGATGGTGTCTGTAGTGCTTTCAATGTTCCAAGTATTTCTTCTATCAGCAGGTAAGCATGGATTATTTGATCCGAAAAGAAGAGCTTAGGCTTGGCCACATTTCGATGAAACTTGGCCCTTCTTTGTTTTTAAAACATTTAAAATTATGAAGTTTCTTTCTCTTCAACAATAAAATGAAGCGTTAATATCTTTAAGAGAATTATACTTTTTTTTTTCATATTTTTAGGATAATTAGAACAAAACTTGGCAACAGTAAGCGAACTGATTCAGATGTCTCTGGAACAGTAGCGATCAGTGAAACAAATATTAACTACGGAACGCCATCAGCTGATGCAAAAACATTAGTAAAAGAAATTGAAATGGATATGTTTAAGAATGTCGATTACACCACGGGAAATAATTGTAATAGCACTTCATCTCTTTTAAATTTTATACCAAATCCTCGGTAACTTTAAACCTTATTGTTCTAAAATTTAATTCCAAAAGAAGCAACGAGTGTGATTTATTCTGAAAACCTTTCTTTCCTCTCTGTACTGCTATCGGCATTTTGAAATGGTAAAAGAAACCTACAACTAATTTGCAATCCATCATGCTTCAACACTATGTGCTTCTGAAGTTTTGCAAAACTTCTCGCGATAATTTCCACTGTTAATTCGTATGAGCCACTATGTATAACTGATGAGAGCAAGAAAAGTTTGCAATTTTTTGCTTTTTTCTTCTGATTCAACCTGTTTTAACAAAAAAAAGAAAAAAACTGATGCTAAAAATGCTCGCGGATCATTTAGGATTCATCCTGTCTCTGAAATCGTTATTCTTTTGCGATTTCATTGATAAGTAAAGTGATTGAAATCTGAAATGTCAATTAGATTGATGTAGCTTTTCTTAAGAGCCAGTCGAGAGTTTCCACCCTTTTTTTTGTATCATTAGACCTTTGTATTAATTGTATATAGATTTGACAAGAGCTTTTGTTATTATCAGTGAGATCGAGATTCAGAACGATGTAACCATTGGATAAAGATGCATGATTTCATTTAATTTAATTTTTTTTTGCTTTGTTTCACTTCAACATTTAGCAATAAATAATCTTTCACACAGTGCAAAAAAGGGATAATTTTCTTTTTGCACTATTTTCAGACAGATAATTGCAAGACTTCAAATCTGTGAAATACTCAAAAAAGAAACAGGTATCTTCTCATGGACTGTGAAACACCAATGTGACGAATTTCAGATTTGTTAGATAAATGGAAAAGATTTTAAATCAATGATGCAATTCTAGGGGCAAAGTATAAAATTTAACAGAGTCTTTTTTTGCCATTATGCCTTCTTCACAATCAACAAATCCCTTAAAAAAGGAAACAATTAGTTTCCTTCATTATAAAATATCTATAGAGTGTTTTCCCAAACACTCAAGACAAAATTCAAAAAAAAAAAATTTGTCTGATTTTAAAAAATTTCTAAATGAATTTTCATGGAAAAAAATATTTTAATGTTTTGTATGAGTGAAAAAATATGCTGAATACTTTTTTCGCAAAAGTTTTTAAACTAGATATTAGCTAAAATTAAAAAAGAACAAAACTAAATAAAATGATTAAAAAACAAAGAAAACAAATTTTGCTAAGAGTAATAAAAGTTAAATAAATTGGATAGATTCTATTTCTTCTATAAAAAAATCACCACCACACTTTAGCAGTGATAAATGATAATTAATTAATCTTTTCGGCAGTGAAATAAAATAATGTGGGATAGAAATGAAATGAAATGAACAAATAGAACGCCCAAATTAATTTAAAATTTACACAACATTGTTAGCAAAGAAAAACTGAACTAGTTTTAGATCCAATTAAGGACAACATCGCTTCTTAAATTTAGCCTTCCAATGATCGTTTTGGAAGGAACGATATCTATGTTGAATGTTTGACAAATTTTGAAACGAAATTTTGGGACAAACTTAAAGCGCTAACATTCGTCCAATGAATCGGTTACACTAATAGAATTTTAAAGTATTTTCCTTTTCTTGCAACTTTAAGAGAAGCTTTAGAAGCAACTATATTACTTTTACTTAAATTAGAGTATTCTTAAAATTCAATTTAGGAAATTGATAGCAGTAATGTAAACAGAAAAAAATCAACAAAGTGGCGGTCCTGGAAAATTCATATTGACGACTGGAACTGTTATTATCATATCGTATTTCTGTTTTTCCAAGTTTTTCTCCTAAAAAATTTGAATTTTAGAAAAGAAAACCCAAAAGAGAAATTCTACGCCTTAACTGAGCAATAGAAAAAAAAAAAATGTAACCACTGATATTTTGTGAAAGTTTTGTCTAACCTTTGACTTACCATAAAACTTACTATAATTGTCTTGTGGATTTATGACACGATGGAAATTTACGCTGGGAAGCAAGCTGCGTGCCAATTCATCAATAACTTCTCCTTTTATTTTATCTTTGTTATCTAGAAAAAGTATTGATTAAAATGAAATATCAAACATAGCACGAGGTCAAAGTTGAAATTTCAAAAGGACAGCATAAGTTTTATTACGATTCATAATGTAATTTATAAGCATAAATTTTCAGTTACTATTATGCTATTCTCGCCACAAAATAAGGTACACTTTGGCAAGAACCTTTCAATTGATAAAAATAATTTTTATCATTTTATTAATACTTTGATTCAGAATAGTACAAAAGCTGAATTTTTTTTAAAAAATTTTTCTCAAAAAATATGCATTTATATCTTTTGTTTGTATTAGATGCAGTCTCTTCAGATTTCCAAACACATTAAGGTATTTGCAGATTTCAGAAGTCAAAAAAAAAAATTTAAATCCATAATACTTACTCATATCACTGATGAATGCATTGTTTTCCACCGGGTCAATAGTTTTAGGACGAAAAGTTATCGGTCTGGTAATAACGGTGCTTAGACTTTCTATTGACTTTTCAGAAATAGAATTAGAACTATCTTCTTCTTCCATTTTGAAGGTGGTCTTGCGATTTACTGTGGTAATGTTAGAACTTATCCTGAATTATGTTTATAGCATTAAAGCAACTGCCGCTGCTCTTATTGAAATGAGTGCTTTGGAATTCTTACATTATTGCACGGTATTCGCAATTTATAACGACACGAGAATTCGCAAATTTCACGACCAAAAATTAATTTGTAAACTTAAAATCAACTGAGTGCTCAAGCATTCTGTGTATTTAAATGTTATATAAAATTTCGTAAGCGAGAAGCTCACAGATTAATACTTGTTGAGTCTTCCAAAGATTGTGATTTGAACAGCGATTCTGTTTGTGAATCATTTCCTTCCAAAGTAATGTTAGCTTGGAAGGAGTTGAAGTTTGCAGTGGCTAAAATCTACATAATCTCAGAAAAAGAACTCACTTTGTGCCTTAAATTCGAAATTCTTTCTCAAACTAGAGTAATTTTTAAATGGTGAAAATGAGATTTCGAGAATTTCGAGTTGGAATGCAATAATATTGTTCAACAGTTTTCTATTAAAAAATGCTTGAATCGTAACTGATTCTTTATTTTCCACTACATTTGTACGCACTAAGTATTATTTCTGCAAGTAAGATGTCTTCCTACCACTTGCCATTGGCAAAACTGATATTATAATAGTTGACACGATGCGACAACTTGACCGGAGTGTCATTTCAACATAATTATTAGATATTACTGTATGTGAAATGATCCAAGAAATACATTGGAAGGGGAAAAATTTTAGTATTTCAATAATTTTAGTGTATAAAAGGAAACGAACCATTTTCCGGTACTAATTGGCAGTCCTCGAAGAATGATGTGTTGATGAAAGTAAACATAGAAAATGGTGCTTGAGGACTGTTGCATCGGTCAAAGGTAGTGCATCCGCAAACTGTGTATTCCGCTTTCCGGTAACAGTAAGCATGATTACGGAAAAACGTTCGTGTTTCCGTGTCAGCATTAACACATCCCGATACCAGTGTTTCATTGTAGCAGTTATTGACTACTAAAATAAGGATATTCGGCCATCCTGCTTTTTGGAAGGGAATTAATTATGAAGAAAAACTGAACGTTATTAACTGAAGTGTTCTAAGAATTTTAATTTAAATTTAAAAAGTGAAGAAGAACTGAAAACTCAACGATTCTTCATACAAAATAAATTACCGATATAGCAGATCTCTCCGTAACAATTTCCTGGACAAGTTCTAATACCAGAAATTGGTGTATGAGGTAGGTAGTCGCACTCCGAGCACTTAATACTTGTGACATGTTGCACAAGACACGGTAGCCAAGTAATTATGGCCAAAAATCTCTCCATCCTAATATTCACGAGAAGTTTAGTTTAAATTCATCTCATCGATTTGTCTTTTTTTTTTTTTTTTTGTTGAATTTCTATTTTCAGTCAGTTTTGTTAACTTATCTCCTTGCAAATTTGCACAATCAGTTCCGACTTTTCAAAAATACTAAACAAATTTTGGGATCAAACAATTCCGTACAAAACAAAAAAGATTATAATATTTTCTTGTTCACAAAAATATTGGAAGCGAAGTGTTTGTAGAATGTCTTGTACTCTCTTACCTTCTAGAACACTAAATTGTATTGTCAATTAAATATGAAATAAGCGAGCAAAATTAAATTCAGTACAGAAGACATATTGTTGGGTTTCCGATTTATAAGTCACCCAGCTATCGTCTGACACTTACAAATTCTTGTGATTCTGAAAGAGGTCTTTCAGGTTTGTTTTTAAGATCCATTCCGAACATTTTCGAAACTTTTTCACAAATTAATAATAAAACAATTTTATTACATCAAATTTGAAAATTTCGAAAATGGCTTAGCTGAATAGCTGAAAAGGCTGGAGAAAGTATTCAAGCCTACCAGAGATCTAACTATATAAATTACTTTATAGCAGCTGCTGACCAATAAAACATTCTTAGTCATTAATTGTAAAAAGATATGACCTTTTATGATGTATAATTAGTATTATCATCTATTAAATCTATCTCATTACATTTCCTGATCGAAATTATCATAAATTCTACCAACAATTAAATCCAAATTTAAAATTCTTATTAATTATGATGAAATGGATTAGATAAAGACAATTTCTTTGACATCAAAAAGCATAACAATATCCTGTATAATAACATTTAGGAACAAAAATTTCCGAAAGTTACAAACAATATTTCAGAAAACAAAAAATTGCTACATCTCGGCAGTGTTATATTCTCTTTAGGAAAGAGAATTTTCCAGTATTAAATGACAGAGAATTATTTTGACACTAAAATCTGAAAAAAATCTTCGACGGAGTACGAATGATCTCTTCAAGATAAGTTTCAGTCATTTCACGAAGAACTTCCAAAGAGAATTAAAGGAGCCTAATGGAAGTCGAACACAAATTTCAGCTATCACTTTCTGCTCTCATCATTTCAAGCAGGAAAAAAATCAAAACACAACATGATTAAGCTGTATAAAATCTTATTAAAACATTACGAAATGATCATGCAGTATCCAATTACAGCTACATTGAAAAATTAAATAATGGCATTCTTTGAAAAATGAAAATTAATATGTATAGTCGAAATGAAATAGGATCTCAGTTTTATTACATTAATTACAAACGACAAGAATAAACTGTATGATTGCGGGAAAGAAAAGAATAATCCAAAATAACCTTTCGACTGCCCTCGGCTCTATTAAACAACTAGACTGAGCTGAATTAAAAACTAGTTTTCAAATGATACATATTCCAGTAATAACATAGCTCTGGTTCACTGCCTCATAAAATTTCACTATTTAATGGGACCTCATATTAACCATTTCCATAGCCAATTTCAAAAATGAAAAATCATTGTGGTTTCCGTGGCAAATATTTCAATATAAACGGAAGGATATAAAAGTTGCCAAAGTTGGGAAATATTAAAGAAATTTATACATTAACAGGCAGTTTTGGTCGAAAGTTTTATGTTTTGGCTAGGACAGAATATGACACATTTCAGATGTGAGGCCTAACTGTACCGCGGAAACTATCAATAGATTCACAAATAAAGCCTTCCGCTGCTGCTTTCCTTGAAGCAAACGAGGAACTGTCATTATTTTTTGTGAAAAAATTCCGGAAATGATCTTGTCCTGAAAGAAAAAGCACTAGATAAGTTGCTTTTTAAAAAGTTCCAAAATCATTAACTATGTCAAATTTACTGCTTTTCAATATCGATAAAAATTCCAATGCCATAAAATAGCAACTTACCTTGTGTTTCAGGTGTTACTGGACACAGCAATATAAAGCCAACTCTTAAATCTTTCTCCACTTGCAGTATTGCACATTTATTGTTCTGGCAATTCAAATATCAAATTAAATTCATTATTCAATTAAAAGTTAAAATAAAAAGTTAACGCGCTTTACACTTTAATTCATTTTTATAAACAAAATAAACGATTCATAAATTGCACCTTAGTTAAGAGGTATCGTGGCGCTGAAAAGACTGAAACCAGTCGTCGTTTGCAAAAGAAACCATAACCATTCATTATCATCTGGAGAAATTATAAATTCCTTTCAGATAAAAATTGGAAATTAATTAGTTTAATGAGCCTTTTATTTCGACTTGTTCGTTAAGTTTTTCGAACAATAACAGAAGCAAAAAGTTTGAATTATTAAAAAAAATACTGAGCTGATAAAGAGAAAAAGCAGGAAAAACGTAAATTAATTTGAGTATAGCAATAATTAACGAAACACCTGATGAGCTCGAACGATGAGGTCGATATTTAACTGTTCACAGCAAGCAATTACAGTATCTTCACCGAAGAAATAACCGGCTCCACGAATTGAATTTTTGATGAAACCTTTTAAATCGAGCATTGGGTCAGACCATAGCAAACTGCATGCTAGTGGTGATTCTGTTGGATCAGGTATTGGTCGTTTGATCTGAAATTTTAATAGAAACTTATTAATAGCATAAGCAAATTATTAGCAAAAGCAACTGAACTCAAAGATGGAATAAATCAATGAGCAATTTCTGAAGATGCATTGCGTAATGGAAATAGAATTATGTGAACCTTTCTAATATCATCCAATGATTTCAGTTCAGGCCCGATACCTCCATGAATGCAAAGTATTTTATTCCGAATTAAAGCTGCAAGCGGTAAACAAGCGAATAATTCATTGAATGCATTCCATAGCGTAAATCCTTCATTATTTGCTGGAAATCGCCGATAAAGCTCTACTTGAAAGCCGTATGTTTGATTAACGTCTGGTGATTCGTGATTTCCACGTAGCATGTTGAACTGGAAATGCTCTTAATTAATTAGAAGCTTCAATACAAAGCTCACCTTCTTTTTTAAAACAATTAACCATCTTTGGGAACATCAACTTGTGTGCGAGAAGACAACAAATTGTTTCCAACGAGTTCATCCCGCGATCTACGTAATCGCCAAGAAACACAAAACGTCGTTTCACCGCCCCGCTCTTTTTGCCCTCTCCAAGAACAGAAAATATTCGGTGTAAATCTTCATACTGAAATAATCTTTTTGCTTATCAAATTGGCTCATTATGATAAAAGTGTTAAAGCAATATGGCAATGATTATCTTTTTTGTCTCTTTAACGATATGAACACTTCAAAATCTCAGCCCACGATTCATTTGTTCTAAGCTTCATTTTTATTTTAGCAAGAAGATAAAAGATATAACATACCTGTCCATGAATATCACCGATAACAACACATGGTACCTCAACATCCAATAAAGTTGGTTCTGTCAGGAATAATTTCTTTGCTTCATTCAAAATAGGTAGAAGCTCGAGCACCGTATAACTGATTGGTAAAAGCGTAATAATTAATTAGACTTATCACAATTACAAAATTTGCTTCATCTACCTAAATCAGCTAAGTCTATCTTCTATTTTCTGATTTTAAATCATGTTTTTTATCAGCAACATTCTGTTTCTTTTCAGATCATATCACTGACTGATCGATCATGCAGCAATTGTTTACCAAATATATTTGTTTTGTTTTGTTTTATAAATAACCATTCAGTTTGTAATAAACACTGTAAATGCTTTAAAGAAACCAATGAATGCCTTAATCATGCAGCATTTCTTTAATTAAATTATCTGGCATTATATATGAAAAAATTAACTGAAAATTGATTGAAATTGAAAACTTATTAGAAGTGTAAGTGATATGTTTCTTCAGAAAGGCCACGTGTGTTGGATTAACGGGCTTGAAGAACTTATTAGTATTTGACATCTTGTGAATTCTGAATCAAATTTGAGTTGTGTTTAAAAGTTTTTACTTTTAAATTTCTTTTTTGATAATTCCTTGTCTTCTGTGATTTAATTCAAATTGAGAAAATAACATTAATAACCATGAAGGCAGAGTTTCAGCCAGATCTTATGCAATTAGAATGGAATTATTGGAATTTCAGACACAACAAATTGAGAACTTTAGTTTGGACCGCTTCCTTGAAGTTCGAAATGTTTAAATGAATTTCAGTTGTTCGAAAGACTTCTTAAAAGTGTTTCAACAATATGCTATGTGCTCTATTATCTGTGACAAACAACAAAAGGAATAATGGAATCAAAAAATTTTGCATAATCTTAACCTCGAGGTTAAGATCTGAGTGTTTGAATTACAATACTCTTTCCATTAACAGGAATAGCAAAAGATTTGTTTTTTCGCTAAACGAAGATAACGAGACTAGTAGGATGCTGAGAAATCAACTTCAAAAACTTCTTTAGTAAAACAACTATATTTGAACAAATCAATCAACCAAACATTTTTTAATACTCTCATGGACTCACTTTGAATGACATAACTTTTGCAAGTAACATTTCATATCATCAAAAATGATTAAAATAACAGGTAACAAAATTAGAGCGTGAATCAATCCCAATGCAATTAACAGAATTATTGTTTTCCAAAATACAGCAACTACGTAGGCTTTCACCATAACCATAGGTAATATACCTAAAAGTTATTGAAGTAATAAGCTGCCATCGTTTTTACTAGTGGAAACAGAAGCGCATTTGACAATCTTATCCAATTCGTAAACGATATTGTTGAAATGGCGCAAATTGTTAATGTTTCTTTTCACAGTAATGAAAAAAGAGCGCAAGTGGTCAATTAATAGGAGAAAGTGCTATCACTTACCCAGCAAAGTACTAAGCCCCGACTGCACCACTGGCCATCCGACGCCTCTGAAAGTGATCAGAAATCTTTGCCTAGTGTTAGCACTATAATTAGTGCAGCGAATGATACTGTTAGTTGATGGCAGTATCGATAAATCTCGAATATTTACATCAGAACCAACAATGATTGAAATTGGTTGATGGCGGTGCTCATCCGATTTCTTCTTCTCACTATCCTGTGAATAGATTAAAAATGAAATCAGTGATCCAAAAAAAAGTTAGAAATCTTTTCTATAATCATATTAAAACGTTTTCACCTGGCTTAATCACATATAGATCATAGTAAGATTATTAAGAATTAAAAGGTTCAGATGAAATGGTGCAATACCTTTTGCGCGAGATAATGATAGCAGATATGAGCGCTGTAGTCGACAGAGAAGCCAATACTCATTAGCAGGCTAATTAAAGAGATCGCATCTAAGCGCACATTCCATAAATGCAAATATGCAAGTGCTCCGAAAGAAATAGATAGAATCGAGATAATGACTGTTACAACGGCGCAAAAGTTATTGATAAAGAAGTAAACTAATGCCGACATCAAAATCACTGCAGAAACTAAAATAAATTTTAAACTGATTAATTGATTGTTCATTCATTTATTTCCTCATATTAAAGTATAGGAAAATTAGTACTTGAATACCGATTTAAATATAATAAATACATTTGGATCACATCAATAAGTAAAATTGAAAGGAATATATATTGAAAAATTTCTCTCTACCAAATATTTTAGTAATAAATTCTTATTGGATTAAGACATTTCTCCGACAGGTTTCTTTTCAAATCAGCAACATGAAATGCATTCATGAAGTTCGAGACTAACACGAAGTTTGGATGAAATTAGTTGATGCGCTCGCTGCTGATTCAGTTGGAACTTTTTCCAGTGGATGGTGCGAGCTAACATTGAAAAATTTCGCATATTTCGCTATTATAGAGCGCCTGAATTAATATTTGATATTTTACTGAAAGTTGATAGTAATAAAAATAGCAATTAATTTTTAAAATTAAAAAAGATATTATAATTATTAAAATTTATTGAAACTTGTTTGAGTGTTTCATTGGAAAAAAAAAAGAGATTTCGAACAAAATTAGTGTCATAATAATACAAAAAAAAAAAGCTATTTAGTCTTTTACAATGACAACAGAAAAAGAACGAAAGTTTTCTTTGGGGTGTATGAAACATTCGCATATATCTAATTGCCTACAGAAAATTAATTGAACAAATTATTAAATGAAATGAGGTGAAGCAAACCTCAATTGCATTAGCTTCCGCACATCCAAAAAGTTATCCATGTTGTGATAAGTTATTGACCAGAAGAAACCGGAAATTACTTCGATTCCATTTGCTGTTTTACTGAAAGCTGTTGTCTCCTAACTTTACAGGAAATTTAACGGTGACTTAATAACCTTACGAAAAAGTTCAGGCAGATTTCTTTTTCATTTATTGTATTAGGAAATAATGCACCTTCATTTTCCTAATCATCATTATTTTTTGATCATGTTATCAATAGACTGCTGCTAGAAGTCGCTTATCGTAATCTTAACAACCATTTGCATAATTCATTATGATAAAGATATGATAAAGGTTTACCCTTAAATATCCACCTAAAATTATCAGAGGACAAGAAGTGCTCTCTAGAAGAATTTTACTTAGCAATCATATTCCGTACCCAGCAACTCAGCTACCTAACCTAAATTCTTTGAGAGCCAAAATGATGCGAAATTGAATGTGCTAAAACAAAAAGGAAAGTAAAACTGTCCTTGGAGGAATTTAGCACGGAAAATAAGGAAAAAATATTTCCATCTTTTATGAAAAGCGCCAGTTGGCAATCAGTATGGAAGCTGAAATACTGATCTTTCTTGAGCAAAATGAGGCTAATTACTTATTAAAAGGGTAAATGTATATACAGAGTTAAGAGTGATAGCAAAATCTGCACAATTAAATCGAAAATTCGCTGTTTCTCAGGAAATTCTGAAGCGAGGGTTAGTGCAGGCCTTAAATTGGCCTAAATGAAGGTAGCAGCAATTCATGGCCAGTGATATATCTTGGCTTTGACAAGTTCTTACATCAATTATCATTGGTTGTATTTCATTTATCTTAAAAAATAATAAGCTTACGCTGTGATTATGAATTTGTCATCCATTTCGTATTCTCGAAATGCTGAAAGTAATTTGTCATGTCTCCAGAAATTGCTTTCATCACCCCAAAACGCAATTGCCTGGAGAATGAAATCTGCTTGGAGAAATTTACTATCAGTAACATAGTGAATTAATCGATTTCTATCTGCTTTTTTTAAATAAAAATCAAAAAATTAAATTCGTTTAGTAGTAATCAAATTTAAAACCAGAATTCCTTTAATTTTCCAAGTCCAATTTCTTAATAGTTTTCTAGCGTTGCTCGTAAAATGAGTAAGATAGCGAACAAATATAATTTTACAAAGTGCCTAATCATTCATGATTAATGCAGAGAATTTTTCCACATATTTCATTTCTCCAAATATAATAACTTGCTATAATTTTGCGGTAGTTGTTCATTTTTTCTCTCTCCATATTTTCCTAAAATTCTATTCTTTTGTAATTTAAATCAACTAACATCAGCGAAATCCCTAGTCCATAAGATAGTTCCATCAGATCCCATGCCGAATTTTGGTATCGTTTCCAGCTCTTCAATTAGATGATCAAATTTATTCCGAATGAATACGTCCGCAAAATTTGGCATTGGATAGAGGGCAAAATTGACGACAAAAGCTTCATTAAGATTGAAACGTTGTAACTGTCGTGAAATGCCATTCATAGCTGAGTTTTCCAAGTACAAATTTTCCATATCAAAATCTGTACTTACTTTGGTGCAAAGATACGATATCACCTGGAGAGGAGTTTTCATCTCGCATTGCCAAATCAACAATGTAAGAATTTAATTTAAACAAAAAAAAAAAAGAAAAAATTTTTCAATTTGAATTTAAATCTTTGAGAAGAGTGTTTTAGTGCCTCCAATCTCGTATTTTCCCCTTCATGATAAGACATAAAAGTGTCACAAAAGTTAATTTGAACAAAAATGTTAAGAAAAGAGAATTATTTTCTTTAACTTACAATAATGTGAGTAATAAATGCAGCAATAATAACGCCTTTTATGAATGGCAGGTGAAGGACATCAACAAACTTCTGTAAGGTAGTTTGACTTTTCTTTGATGTTTTTTTTAGTATTTTTTGTGGCAAAGAATTGCCATCAGAGAAGCAATATTTTGCAATACCAACTTCAATGCTGTACACTTTACGCGAATCTTCCTGTTCAATTTTTCGCCACAGTCCATCCATGACATTTCTGGATTTAGAATTCTGCAAGAAATGATCCACATCAGTGCTACAGTAAAAAAAAAAAATGTACTGTCGAAAAGTTTCAGACGTAAATGTGTGAATGACTGCTCAATAATTATTTGAAGCCAATCAATGTTGTATGCTAAGAATCGCCCATCAAGTTCCAAGGAAGAATTCTGGAAGTAAATTTGCTCCTACTCATCTTCGAGAACTTCTATAAAATTTGATAGGGATGTTGGTTAATTAATATCAACCACAAACAATTATATAAAGTATCGAAAATTATATGAGATAGGCTAGAATATTACAATCAATCAATTATCCAAAACTCTTAATTACTAGGTCAACTGAAAGGGAATTAATTAGTTCATAATTGTTCGGTCTTAAAAAATGTCTCAAAATAAAAAGCCTAGCTTAATACTGAAAATGGATTGTAGTCTTACTTGTTCGCGACATTTTTTTTCGACATTACCCACTCTCTGCCTTCCACAGCAAGCAACAACGGCAGTAAAAAATGTAATCTGCAGTGAGCGATTTAATTAATATTATGGAGAAAGTACTTAGCAGGAGCAATTGATAAGCACTAACTTTGTTACCGGTTACGGTACATTCATTCAAAACTTCTATTCATCACTGAACATACCTGATAAACGAAATCAACCATGATTGAGAGAGAAGTATAGATGCAGAATAATCGTACAACAGGTAAATTTGAAATCAATCCGACCATGAAGCATAAGACATCGGTAAAAGAAGTTACAGTGACACTGGCACCCGAATAAGTTAATGTTTCACCCATTCGTGTTTCGAGATCAGAAGTTGGGCTGCAGTGAGGATAGAGTCATTTAGTGATTCGAACACGTTTTAGTTCCGAAAAACAATTTTATGGCAGTACTTACTTTGAGTGCCTCCATGCAGCGAGAATGAGAAAGGCATCATCAACGCCAATTGTAACGACAAGGAAAGGTATGGCAGTGAGGATATTAGAGAAGGGTAAACCGATACCCCAGAGAAGACCCCAAGAAGTTACCAGTGCCATTGTTGGTGAGAGCACTGCAAAAAAAGCCTGAAATTAGGGAAGCAGTAGTTTATGGGAATTTCCATGTTAATGAGAATGGAAAATCTGTGCTTTAATTTCATTGTAATACCTCGATGTGTTGGCTATTTCTGGATGAAAAATCGGTCAAACTGATCACCATAAATGCAATTAACACCACGGCGGTTATACCGAGAAATGGTAGGGCAGCAAGAGTTATTTGCTGCTGCTCTTCAATTTCACGATCTCTGCTAAACAGAGAGTATTTCAATTCCTGAAAGTTAGATTTCATTTAATTAAAATGCTAGAGACATTTCACTTATACAAGAAGGTAAACTTGTCTGAGTCACAAAATAGGTGGTTGCAGGTTAACCTGCAATTTTGGAGATCATTTCGGTCTTTTTTTCTTTTTATTTTTTATCTGCAGCTTTACTTTTATTATAACAAAGACTGAAGTATTTTCTCAGGTCTCTCTTACCTTGGATTCGTATGTGGCCAATGCAAATAGTGTTCGCAGTTGCGACTCAAAATTTTTCGCTATTATTCTACCATGAGGTAGATCCAGATTCACCTGTCCAAAAATTAAAAGTTAATTCTTAAATTCAACTTTGAAAACTTGAATTTGAAGAGAGAATGGCTCAAATCCAAAGATTTCTTTCTAACCATAAAATGCAATATAAAGAGTTTGAATCCATCGACGATTGTTGGATCATGCTTAGACCAATGTATATTACCAACAGAGTATCTGAATAGAAGTAATTTCAGTAACTTGAATTCTTGTAGAAAAATTTGAAAGATTAATCCATTTTCGTCCTAATCTAAGGTATCATGGAAAGTATTTCACAAATAAAATATTCATAACCTTTCATTTAATCAGAAGCAATCACTAGAATACTTTATTCATATCTAATTATGAGTTTTTAAGTTAATTGAAAGAACATCTTTAATTAATTTAGAAAGTTTTGAAATAACCCCATGAAAATATGATTCTCGAATAGGCGAGCATTTGGAAATGTGAAAGCTAATGATGATGTTTTGCCGTTCACATCAATTGCTGCCTGAAAATTTAACTTGCATCAGATCACAGATTGGACAACTTTCTCAGAGTTTCTGAATTGGAATTTTAAGCTTAATTTAATTATCCTATTATCCTTGAACAGTTTCACTGATATCTTAACATCTTAAGAACTCAAAGACAAACCTTTATAAAAGTGAGAATGATATCATTGCTATCATCGCAATATACTCCACAAATATTATGATATGTGAAGAAATTAAAGCCATCAGTAATAGTTATATTGTTTACTACGAATCTTTCCATCTTTAATATTTCATCCGTGTTGTTATCATTCATTAGATTACCATCGTCTTTACGATTTACCAAAACTTGTAACTGCAACGAATATTCTTTTAAAAGACTAAGGTGTCTAGTTTGAATGTAAATTCAGAAAGAATATAGCAAGAATCTAATCAGTAATTTTTTTTATCAGCATTTTCAGGTTTCAAGCAGTGAATATTTAATGCTGATAAGGAGCATGAAAATCATATCTGTTATCTAATTTTGTGTTATATATTGTAAATATTTCTCAGAAACTCGAGATCAATTTCAGTTTCGATCACAGGAAGAGAGTCGAAGATTTTCTCTCTAAAACCGATAACGGTCGAATTGTTTCATTAAGTGCGCAATTTGGCTGCCCCTGACGTACACTTCCTTTCAATTATTATTTCCGGTTATGAAGCTTTCTCACTAATTGAATCTTAACCGGAATGTATTTTCGTTGTTTAACCCTCAAGTATGACTCCGAATGTGTTATGCAAATTTTTTAGATTTTTTTTTTTAAATTCAAAACGTTTTATTTTTGGAAAGAATCGGAAAATCATAGTTTGTGTTTAACAGTAGATAAGAAATTTATAAGTTGCAAATGTTTTTGTTGGCTTAAGTTCAGGCTATGAGCACTGGAAGAAAATTTCAAAAAAGTTGTCAGCCATTTGTTTTACAGTAACATCAGAGGACGGAAGTAAATTTCAGTCACAAAATTCCAAATGGACATATTATCTTGTTGATTCTTCCCGAAACTTTTCAACCCTAATTAACTTATTCCGTTCACCTGTCCTAGTGGCAAAGGAAGTGATAAGACAGGTTTGCTTGCAAATCTCATCCAAATTTCTTTATGCTCTATCCAACAAAATGCCATTTAGAAGTTCAATTTTTTTTTTTCTCCCCAAAATAATTTACAAGTGACCTAGTGTTTCTCTATTTTGCCATGATGGGTTGAAGGACATATTGTAATCGTACAATGAGTTCGACAGAGCATTCATAAAATGATATCAGTGATTGGCTCGAAATATTTTTAATGAACAGTTAAATTGTTGTTTATTAATTTTTTTTTTGGAGATAACTCTTTTCATTGTCTAAAAAAAGCAAGAAGATTTCATTGTTTTAGCAGACAGCACAGTTGGAGAACAAGTCCCAGTAACAAAAAACTTGTTTAAATAGTTTTCCCTTGAGGGAAGACAAAAACCTGTAACTTTTTTTTTCTAAGGGAACAGAAATAGTAGTTGAGTCGATTTGCGAATTAATAACAGATTAATTGCTGTCTTAACGATTAACGTTTTGAAGCGAAAAGAATGACAAATTTCAGTCTAGTTAACAAAAAAAATAAAAAGAAAAAAGGATATGAACGCAATTGGAATGAGCAAAATGTGAAGTAGAAATTTTCTATATTTAATTTTTTAAGTGATTACTCTGTAATGATGCGCACCACTAGCATATTCAAAACGTTCTAAAGCCTTCTCCTCCACACGAGCTAATCCGTTTATCGGTGAATAAATGTTCCAAATATCGTTATCAATATGAAAACGAAACAATCCAGCAGTCGAAAGAAGTGTTGTGAGAATAGGCAGAAGCTGAATTTCATTTAGAGTTAGCATTCTTATTAAAGAAAAAGAAAACTCACAAAATTTAAGTTTTTTATTCTA